>LPNX010348986.1:47783-109486 GCA_001517045.1 Pseudotsuga menziesii
AATTCATGTAGTGCTAAACTTATTAATTAATATGGACATAAAATGACAAGCCAAATGTCATCAACCAAAAAAGGCTTCGCTAGAATTGCAGGATTGCATAGAAGCACAAGGGTATCATTTCTTCCACTGTAATATTAACCAAGTGCACAAGAAATCCAAAAAATTTGTTGAACAGAGGAAACAAATGGCAACAGGAATAGAATAAGTAAAATAGATTTCGCAAATGAGCATTAATACACAGTCAGATTACAAGAAGAAATAAACCAAAGGATGTCATGCAAAAAACCAAAGGCTCTGTACCTTAATTTCAGCTTCTTCAACTGAAATATCAACATCAGGGCCACTGAGAGCCCGTAATGAAGCTTCAAAACCTGATTCCTTGCCTATTTTAGCCTGCTCCCAGCATGAAAATATGTTAGATAAAATTTTTCTTTTACAAAGCATGGCGTGTGAAATTTCTCTGACTTATGTAGTTTATAGTATATACCATTTATTACAAGAATTTAATCTTTACAAACAGTCACCATCCATCTTGGAGACTCAGGGATAATGAAGAGACCAACAATCAACAGAACACTGGGAACTATTCTTGCATCACCACCCATGGACAATTGATTTTAATATTTTCAGAAAATAACTATAAATTTTGCATTATTGTAAACCCGTCTTACTAATTACATACCTATAATTGCCAGAGGCCTCCATGGAACAAACAACCCAAATAAATATGCCAGCATTATACCAATAGTAATTGAAAGCTGTTCCACAAAAAGGAAACTTTGGCCAGTTACAAAAAAGGATTTTCTAGGGCTTTACAAATCACTTACATCCATGCTTTCCTGTGGCTACTTAGAAGGTCACGCTAAAGCTATATTTCCAAAGTGAAAAAGATAAGAATCAGGCCTTACCTGATTCACAGTGCCAAGAGCTCCCCGCAAGTGCTTCGGGGCTATCTCAGATACATATATCGGTACCTTAATTTACCACAACACATGGATAACATTAGACACTGAACAACATTACTGTAGTAGCCACCTTATGAAAGGTTTTGGAGGAGGAAAGGCACATGAGGGAGTAGTATACTTACTATGAATGATATGACTCCCATTCCAAAGCCTGTCAACAATCTACCCATGTACAACAATGAAGCAATCTGCAGCAAGGTAAAAGTCACAAGACTAAATCAGAAGTATTTTTTGTTTTCATACCTGACCATTATAAAGACCAAATTTGCAGATTAAATACATGATGCAGAATTTGACGTTCATCATGTCTAAATTGGAATATTTTTCACACAAACATACATCTGGAATAGCACAACTTGCCTTTGTAAAAGCAATGGCAAGCCACCCTGCAATACTTGGGATTGCTGCCACTATTAGTGCCTGTATATAACATGGAAACCAAAGCTAGAGGTTTGTAATATGTATAATGGAAATAACTAAGTCAATTATATGCTATTGCTTGTCATCATCTGTAACAGAATCATAAATTTGTCCATAGTCTACATATGATATTCATATCACCATGAGATCCAAGAAAACCCTCACCCCTCTTTGCCCAATGGAATCAGCAATTTTCCCACTGACTATTGCTCCAACCATTGCACCAACATTGGATAGTGAACCAAATAAAGAGTACTGCCAATTATTTAAGATCAAAGAATAAATTAATAGGCAATCTGCCAAGTAGATACCAGGTACCCCAATTGAATAATCAAAATTCAGAATTAAACCTGAGAGACTGTCAGGCTAAGATCATTTGTTAGGTCATCCTGAACAGGTGACGAATATCCAATTTGGAGCAAAGCAGCTATTATCAATAAATAAGCCTGTCACTATAACTATAAGAACTGATATTAGTGCCCAGAAGACTAGTGTGATGCAGCCATAGCAATTAGCCTTCTGTATTCTATATATGCAAAGCAACTTGTTCAGAAAATATGATAACATTGTAACTGGCAAATAAAATCCTTACACAGAAATGTATCAGTTAGATGACCATCAGAGACCCTGATAATATGAAACCTAGTCATGAAACCTCACAGCACTGTAATAGCCCTATCACAAAATATATAAGCAGAAACTAGCAGTCATTGCACTCATGAATTAGCATGTAGTACTTATCAAACTAGTAGTCATTATACTCATGAATTAGCAGATAATATCAGTGGTCACAAGGGCTAAAATTATATTATACAGGCATCTAAGACTAATGTTCAGTAGAAGTCACATTGGTGCAAGAACTTGATATAAAACACGTTCAAAACATATCTTAGAAGAGAATTTGAATAATCTGTACAAACACAAAGATATATCTTACAGGAGAATTTGGATTACAACTTTGACATTAGTTCTTCTAGACTAATCAGAACATGCACAGAGTTAAGATGGGTACTGGTTCACAAGAAAACACAATGCACTGTGGCCGGCCGGTTTTAAGTATATAAAGACAAAGATGCATCTAGGGTTAAGGAATAAAGTAGGTCCAATGAGTCAACCTATCAATTAGCCCTTAGTAGGAGCAATCCAAACTGACCACTTGAAGCATACAAACACTAGTTAGAACTCACAAATGTAAAACTATATCTCAGAATATGACGAAGAACAAGAATTGAAAGCAGCTCATCTAAACATCCATCTATATTTTTAAAACGTGAAAACCTGATCAAATCAATGTTCCATAAAAACTATGAATCATGAAAATTTGGTGGAAGATTGTTTCATCCATTATTGATCCATCCATGTCAAACCAAGATATGGCTGGATAAATATTGAAATTTTTCGGATCATTGCAATTAGCCCATCTAAAATGAGTATTTGCAAAACTAAACAGTTGCACTAGCCATCAAAATTACACAAACACCACCATATCCTGTAGACACATTGATGCTGAAAATAGGATTTATCCCACTTGGGGTATGAAAGTTCTATGATAACTGCTGACTGAGCATAGCAACTCCAACATAAGTTCTGAAAAGATCTATAACTCCTTACCCCTCCCCTTCTGAAACTACACAACCAGGTCCTTCTAGATTAGGGCCTGCCCTCTCTCTTCATGAGAGGCAGAGAAGGACAGAAGTTATAATACCAATATGCTGCAGTATTAAAGTATAAGACAACTGTTTTTTTCTTGCAATTTCATCTGGCTTTGTAAATTTGGTCGTGTCCAAACCTTTACAACTTTCCCACGTCCACAAAATTTTGAATTTTTTCAAATATGGCATCTTTGGTAAACATGCTACTCATGTAACTAGCGGTTTAAAAACTTTATCTTGTCAAATCATGTGCAATCCCATGTAACTAGAAATTTAAAATTTTTATCTTGTCAACTCATGTGCAATTCGATGTTTAAAATGGAAAACAAAATATCATAAACTGACAAATCAGAATGAAACCAAAAACTAACCTTCAAGTAAAAAAGAAAGAACAGAACTAAGAGATACATTAGGCCGAAGCAATGCCAAAGGGTGGCCATCATTCCCAATATCCGGTATCCATGTACCTATGCGCAATGCACAAATGGGATGCTGCAGGAGTAGCATAGAACCAGTAGCATGTCTGAAATGTCTGCATATACCTACACATTTTAAAAGCATCCCCACAGTCTTCTGTCAAGCAAGTTCACTGGTCAAAATTGTAGGTCTATAAGACGAACATGTAAGCCATAACGATAAAGATAAATAATTTGACAAACAACCAAACCAAAATGCCATTCTACACTAGCCTTTACACAGTTATGATTGAGATCATCATTAAGAGAAAGAAAAAGCTTGCAATGTGCATGGTGACTCCTGGAGATCACAGCCACCATTACCGGATTTGACTACAAACTTTGACCAAGAATCCCATCCTTCACTTGTAAACATAACAACTTGATCTTCTACTATTCTACCAAATAATATAGACAAATAATCCAGGTATGCTGTCTAAACAATTAAAATTAAATCAGACCATACATTTTAGTATTTCCGAAAGCAATGCAAGGTGCAATAGCTGTGGACATGAGCCATCTTGTGTTGAAGAATATATGACAGGCACTGTAGCAACCTCATTTTGCAAAATTCTCTTTGCAACATCTTTCATAGAATCATAAGGACTTACCTGCATAAGTTAAAGAAAATGGTAATAAGGTATCTCATTTCCATATGAATAGTTCATCTCATGAAAAGATATAAGATTATGATTATGTCTTTTGTTATTTACAAAAATAATCATGCCTAAGCACAAGCATTTCTAACATTGATCAAGCATGTTCCCTCATTGCTCCCTTCAAACCAAAATGTAAGAAAGCTACAATTAGTAAGTAAATCCTCTATTAGCTCTAAGGTAATTTCAACAAGAAAAGGAAATTTCCGTAAGCCTCAAACAATAAATCCTTTGACATCATGCATAATAGCAAGTTAAATGTTAATATCCTCTATTACTTCTGAAGTAATTTGGACATGAAAAGGAAAATTCCCTAAACCTGAAACAATAATTCCTTTGACATCATGCATAACAGCAAGCTAAGCGTTTATTAGCACACATGTCCAAATTTGTAGAAGCATCCCAGAATAGTGTTTGTTCCAATGCAGCTCAAATAAACAAACACATTTATGGAATTATAGGTATACAGTTGATATAACACACAACAAAAATGAGTCTACAAGGAATAAAATCCGATTGCATTTAGATTAAATAGAAAATGATGGCTGCAAGACAGGAAAGATCAATGGATGAAGAGATACAGACCATTTGGAAAAATAAAGTGGCATTTAGATCTTGTCTATTGGGTATGGTTTGCATCATTTCCCTCCAACAGAGCCTGCTAGTCAAACATTCAATGATAGACTCCACTCAATGGGTTAGTCATGTTAACCCTCTTTCAATAAGGGTGATTTGATCAGAGATTCTTGAGATGAGATCTAGTGATATTATCTTCAAGAAATGTGGATAAATTAAAATTTAGAACCAGGATGAGCACGTGAGAAAGCTAGTTGTAGAGTTTGTCTTGCTTGAACACTCAATGGACAAAAGGGTACCTATCCTAGTGTTTGAGAATCAACACTTGAAGCAATAAGCAAGACAAATGGAAGAGAAAGAGCACCAGTTGATGAAGTAAGAGAACGAGGCTAACCCACCTCATCCCAAGCCTAAAACCAAGAGCCAACCCAATGCTCAAAAGGAAAAACAAGAAGCTAAAATGTGATAAACTCAAACCAAGGGAAAAATCACTGTGACTCAATGCATCATGCAAGGTTTTGAGGGCAGGCATAAGGCCACCACTGTGTACCAACTACATAATTTGGAGGACAAGGTCAGGAGTCACAGGGCTGCCACCACTAGCAAGAGGCCTGATAAGGACCTTGCACATATCATACCAGACACAAGATTGTCAAGAAGTAGGACCACAAGGTATTGCTTAACCCTAGACCTCTATTGATACACTAAGAAGTTGATGGCTTGCCACCTAGATTCAGTTTTAAAAAGAATCAAGTGCAACCTACTTCTGAAAGAAATTAAAGAAGAGCTGCAATAGAAAAATGATAAACATTACTTCCTAGTCTCTTATTTATTTTTATCCCTCTTTATGTCTCTTATTTATTCCATTTTCCCAACTTGGATAAGCACTAGTCTCGGTCCTCCTTCATTTTGTTTCCTATGCTATAACTTTTGTTTCCTATGCTATAACTTCTAAGAAACCACCATGTAATGACTCACTCCACTATACTTGAGATAGAAATGCAAGTAACATATAATGAGAGAGACATATGGGATGAGGTGTAAATAATTTGTGAACCTCAAACAAAACCAAATGCCGGTTTAATCATAAGTTGCATGTATAATCTAGTAGGCCTCCAAATACTATTAAAGTCCCTTTTCACAAATGGGATAATGATGTATGGATATAGAGAATTTTCACAACTTCCCTAGATATATTGTGTTGTGTTCAAGCCAATTTTTGTCCTACTTGTCTAGGAGGAATATGACTAAGTATAACATGGTTTGACCTTAACAACACATAGTTAACCAATTCATTAACCTAAAAACTTCAACACTTGAGATAATGAAATCCTCATACCTTCAAGGGATAGGGATTCACGGATTGTAGTTTGATCTATAAAATCCTCATACAAAAGAAGATGCTTGCTTTCACGAGAGAAGAAAAGTACCGGATACCTAACAGAACTTGAACAAGAAGACACACCTTGCTTCGATCCATTAGCATTGCAGTCTGTGATTGTGCTATGGGTTTCCTTGCTTTGAGTTCACTACGTGTTTTTAACCCCTCATCTTGTGCACTTGACCCTATGCTATCACTGATAGAAAACATGGTATTTTTCTATGTAGCAGTGGCATATTGAGCCTACATTATGATAGTACACCTCTGTTTTTTCGTCGGCCCATTATGTAACATATTTGGAAGAGGTTGTTGATTGGGTTTAACATGTTCTTTTATGCATATTTATTATAAACATTTCACTGAGGTTTGTTGACAGAATTGTATGATTGTATTGGCCCGCCCTTCAACAATTATTTTGAGCAAGGTTGGTTGTTAATTGACTATTTTTGAAAGGGATTGGAGCATTAATTTGTGACTCCTTTGACACACACTTCAAGAAATATTTTGACTGGTAATGAACATATTTGTGAGTTGTTAATGAGGACAGACTTAAGATAGTTTTGGCACACTCTCCAAGGGTATTCTTGAACATTTCATAAGGAAGCCTTGTGGATTGTATTGGCACACTTTCATAGGTTATTTTGGGGATATTTTTCGTTGCATATTCACCTAGTATATTGTAGATGATGAAGAGTGTTGTTGCGGGACTATTTAAAGGATTTTGTAAGACTATTGTAAGGGTTCCCTGGCATATTTTGAAGGACTGTGTGAAGGATTCATTACAGACTTTGGAGAGTGTTTATGAATAATTTAGACAAATTTAAAGTAAGTCTTCCAAGGCACTAAAAGACATATTTTGATTGTTTGTATGAGTATATTTGTGTTAACCACAGGGGGAATCCCTAGGTGACTTTAGGGGTCAATTAACAAAGAAAACAAGGATCGTTAACACTTAGATCAAAATAAAACTCTGTTGTCCTGAATAATGTCGCTAATAAATATGAAAAACAACAAGCAGAAAATGATCTCATAACTGGAAAATGCACTCAAGCTCTCAAGCTCTCTATTCAATTGTTTGGGTGAATCCTGCAGCTTTTTGAGTTTGCTAACAAGTACCGAGGAAATTATGACAGCAGCATCACTGTTGCAAGAAAGCATTATGGGTCTGTTAGTGGATATAATGTAAGTGTTTCTGTTGCAAGAAAGTAACGTGGTACAATTACATGAAAAAATAGGCATTTGACTTGGGTTTATGATGTTTTGGTTTGGGTGGGTGTAGGATGAACTGCTGTGGGCAGCAACATGGATTCATGAAGCAACAGGAGATCAGTACTATTTGAACTATGTGATAGACAATGCAGAGTCACTAGGTGGAACAACGTGGGCTGTGAAAGAATTCAACTGGGATGTTAAATATGCAGGGATTCAAGTGCTTGCATCCAAGGTCACAGTTTGAAATGATAAATTAACCAATTTTTTAATGGTTGTGATATTAAAATAATTAATCATGATTTTAAATCTCAATATGTCCAGTGAACCTAAGCTGGTTAGTTGTAATCATCCATGCCATCAACTTGCATACAATGCATATCTCAATTCCAAATGATAAATAGGTAGTTTGGACTGCTTATCCACTCAATTAGTTGAGAAGGAATTTTTTCTTACAATTCACATTATATCTGGTTTGTAATCAGTTACTCATGCAAGGTAGAGGTGCCCAAAACTAGGCAGTCATGGAACAATACCAAGAAAAAGCTGAGTATTTCATGTGTGCATGCCTACAAAAGAATGGATACAATGTACAACGAAAACCAGGTTGGACTTCATTAGTTTGCCTTCAAGAATACATAGCACATGCATGCCTTTATCTTGATAGCTAAGCCGCAATGTGAACTAATGGAGTGCTTCTGTGTATTCAGGCGGGCTATTGTATTGGTAGAAATGGAACAACATCCATGTTGTGACAAGTGCCTCATTCCTGCTCACTGTCTACTCTGATTATTTGTCTTCTGCTGGCAAGAAACTACAATGACTTGGTGGAGAAGTGGAGCCATTTGAACTGTTAGCATTGGCCAAGTCACAGGTATAATAATCATAAACCCCATGATAGCCTAAATTTCATCTGGGAACAAGTTTAACTGATGGGTCTTCCTGTGCACTAAGATAACTCAGAGTGCAGAAGTTAGAAAGTCTCAATTCCTAATCAGGCTTCCTTTGGCTAAACTTTTCTCTTCTAGGTCGATTACATACTAGGTGACAATCCAAGAGCCACAAGCTACATGGTGGGGTATGGGACAAACTATCCGCATCAGGTCCATCACAGAGCTACCTCCATTGTATCATACAAAGAGAATTCATCATTTATCAGTTGCAGAGGAGGATATTATACATGGTTCAGTGGCCAACAAAGTGACCCCAATGTTTTAGTTGGTGCTCTTGTTGGAGGACCTGACCAAAATGATAACTTTGTTGATGGAAGAGACAACTATCAGCAGACAGAACCTACAACCTACAACAATAGCCCAATGGTGGGAGTTTTAGCTAGACTTCAAGGTGGAAATGAAGGTATCATTGTCTTACTGGATGCTATTAGTTTGGTTTGTGTGTTTTAGTAATGTTGATGGTGGTGTTTTAATGGTTGTTCTTCTGGTAGTTGCTGTGTTTGCTCCTGGATCAGGTTCGGGATCTTCTGCTCCAAATGCAGTTCTGAAGCCAAAGAGAAAGCCAAATATAGAGCCAACACCAAGGCCCTCTCTTGCTCCTAGACAGAGTTCTTCTCCTCCAACTTCCCCACAGAGTAAGCTTCTTAATCCCAAGTTTAGGCTGCCAAAATCTAGCTTTAGCAGGGATGAGCAAAGGAGAAAGACAATGCTGGTAAAAGTTCAAATTTAATGTCATATTAAAAGAAACAAATTCATCTGGGCCAAGTAGGGAGTTCAATATAAGTAATTTCAATAGTAGTTCTGGAATTACAGATAAATATTTCTTGAACTTAAAATATTGGTTCATCTCTTTTTTATTATATCATAATTTCCTATGTGTCTTCATTTCAATTGTTGGTATTTTACAAAAACAAAATCAATGTTGATAATTAGAGTGTCGAAAGAGTTAAATAATGATTCTAGTATAGACATTGTGACTTCCATGCACTAATGCTGAGTGAAGATATGCAAATACTACTGTGACTTCCATGCACTAATGCCCAGTGAAGATATGCAAATACTACTTTGGGTACTTTGGTAATTGTTAAACTCTAAAACAGTGCTGATTATGGTTTATTGTTCACAATCTGCAGAGGATAATAGGCTTCCCATCTCTCAGAAGCTGACAAGTTCCTGGTATCACAGACGAAAGTCTTATCATAGATATGTTGTTTCTGTCACTAATAAATCTCCATATCAGACACTAACAGCTCTCAAGCTCTCTATTCTCCTTCTCCAGTTAAGAAACTCATTGAATGTGAAAGCATAGTTGGAAAAGGGGCATCTCAGTCTCAGACAATAGGGGGAACAGAGAAGGATGTCATCCCAACAGCTATAGGAGAAATCATTTCAAACATGAATTTCTTACCTAAGTTACCTTTTGATATATATGTTCCTAGATGCAAGAGAAAAAAGGCACACTCAAGATCATCTTCTCTTCAAAGAGTTGAAGCTTTGCATGCTTTGCCTGTAGAAGAGAAAAACAATCCATCGCTGCAGGACTACAATGGATTGAATAAAATGAAAAACACCCACCACAAATTCCACAAATGGGCTTCATAAAAACCTGTAAGTGCCCCAGCCCCGGCCAAAGTACTCCAAATCCAGATTCCCCATACACAACAGTCTGTGAGAAGGGGGCATCAAGTCAAATAAAAAATGAAATGGGTTCAGATGAACTTACTGCTCTGAAATCCACCATAGAGTCCAAGCAAGAATACCAATGAAATGAGCATGGATAGCAGCACCAAACCCACAACTGCAACTCCAAATTTCCTCCATCCCTTCTTCATAGACATAATTTCCTTATGAAAACGCTAATCACCGGGTGCTATTTGCCCTCCTTGCCTGCACCATCATATTTGGAGGTTTAATGCCCACAAACTCATGAGTGGGTGAACAGAAATTTATCAATATGTGTGGGGAAAGGAAATTACCCACCCATTGTTATCTGTTGGATAAGGGGCATTAAAGCGAACGACTCCCTACCCCAGTATTGTGGGTGAAAACCTATATAAACATGAGCTAAGAACAGGGTAAAGATGCACTGCACATGGACACTCAGGCTTTGACCCCTCTAAATATGCTCCAACCCTAACCCTATTCTTGTGTGTGAAATGAAAATTCCTCTAAAACATCGTTCATTTCCGGGGTAAAGGTGAATCGAATATGCACAAATGCAAATACTTATCGGTGAAAACTTATATAGCCTTTGCGAAAGCCCATCTGTTGGATAAAGTGCATTGAAAGTAAAGACTAAATTGAGTACATTGAATATTGAAAATAACAAAGACTCTTCCAAACCTGCTCCAAAACTAGCCCGTTCTTATGGATGGAAACCCTCTTAACCTGGTCCAAGCCAAGCCATCGATATAAAACTGGGCCAAATTTCCACCCCATTGTTCCGTGTTGGATAAAACTTCATTGAATGTAAAAAATGTCTTAGGTGATTTGATTATGGACACTACCAAAAAACCATCCAAATCTAGGGCAAGCCGATACCATGTTAGGTATTCCATTTTTAGGTGAAGGGTTGTGGTCTAGGGATAAATAAAATAAGTGGGGATTTTTAAGCAGTCATGTATCAGCTTTACTTTTCTCTTCAGGAGACTGTAACATCTATGGTTTCTCAAAGGCTTTCTCTGCTTGGTCGTGTATTATATCGGATGTCTCCTATATAAAAATGAGATCTATATAAAAATGAGTGTCATAAACATACTTAATGCTCCTCTGCTATTAGTACTCATGCTTCGAAGTTTTAAAAGATCCTTCATACTCTAGCAAGGTATCGGACCTGAGTTCGTGCTAATTAATATGAAAATTTAATGTCAAGTAAAAAATACAAAATATTCCTCAAGCTACACACTAGAGCTCCTGGGTATTATACCTCTATTTAAATACATTTTGTGTTAATAAAAATGAAAATTGAAACTTGGAGGTGCACATTATATGGGTTTGTGGTAATAAATGGGTAAATTCATAGTAACAGAAATTACCTGTGCATGACACTCATCCAAGTCATGAAGAATCTCAACATCATTGAGCAAAACCTGCGCTCCATACCAATCAGACATATCCGGATGTAGGGGAATGCATAAGAAGTCAGCAATACCTAAACCAATAGCTGCATAAGCACCAGTTTCTCCATGGAGACCCGTATCAGTGTCTATAAACACTTTCCAAATTCCAGCAGCATTCTGGAACGAACTGTATCAAGTAGCCCAGTGCAAAAATGGTTAAATAAATGTCATTCTGCTCAAACAAGGATATTAAATCTAACAAGAATACATTTTTAGAACTGAACTCACTCGAGTAGGACTTCCATGATATCTTGGTGCAGAGTATCAGAAAATGCAATGGAATGCTCAAGGTCAATACCACTAGGGCATAGGTACATGTTAGTTGGCACTCTGGAATTAACTTGGTCCAATGGGATAGCGATTTCTTCAATGTCTATGCTTTTCATGGACTTGGCCTTCTCCAGTGGACTATTCTCAGCAGCTTCCTGTGTTTAATACCAACAACCCGATAGATAAACCCTAAATAAATCCTAAAACCCTCCACCTATGCGAAAAACAAGAATAAAACATCCAGATTGTCCATTTTTTTTTAAATTGTCCAAATTAAGCTGGAAGCTGGATATTTTGTTGTCCTTTGATCGTAATTTCTGAATCCCATAGGAGTTTCCTCGATGAGTGGCAGATTTCGGGTGAGCTCTGTTTCCCTGGGGCTAGGGTCAATAGTTGGATACCCTACCACCATCCCCGTGATTCCTGAACGCAAAAGACCACAAGCCCATGCTTATGGCCCTGTTACTCTCCTCTCCTGCCCATGAAAACCCAGCTATATTCTCCTCTCCAAGACCCCTTGACCCAGCTTCGACCTAGCTTGTTGCATTTGACTACCAAATAAACGCGGGCTTATCAAAATAAACAAACTTAATATTACCTTCTCGTGGATATAGCAACGAAAGTCGGGGCTTCAAATTGTAAAAATGCATAATTTACCCTTGATTTTTCCACGAAAGTAAAAAAACATGGAAAACTAACGTGGAAAAATCTGCCCATATTACCTTCTTGTGGATATAGCGACGAAAGTCAGGGCTTCCTTAAAAAAAATTGTAAAAATGCATAATTTACCCTTGATTTTTCCACGAAAGTAAAAAAACGTGGAAAAATCTGCCCATATGTACTAGTGAATTTAGGTAGACATTTGAATTTGATGATGAGAAACCTACAGTTGATGCTGCGCTTCAAACAATAAAGGAGAAGATATTTGCTGAAATTCTTGTCAGAGAGGCCAATGCTCACCAATGCAGTCTGACCATTCAACAATGGATGGCCTGCTACAATCTAGATGGAGACCTAGATGATGATCCAACTAACATAAACATACCGAAATTAGAGGGCACACACACAGTAGAAGGAAGTGGTATTTCAAGTGAGCAATTCCTTAAGCCGTTGAAAATCAAGAAATTAAACATTGGGTCACCAGAGAACCCAACGTTTGCCAATATAGGACATTATTGGGATGAAGAGACAGTCGTGAAGATCACAGAATCGCTGCATGAGTATCAAGATTCCCTACCAATTTCTCAGATATGAAGGGAATATTCGGCGAGTTAGGGGAGATGAAAATACCCCTACGAACAGATGCTAAACTTAGTAAACAACATCCGTATAGACAGAATCCAAGATATATAGAGAAGGTAAAATAAGAATTGGATTGCATGCTTGACGTAGGAATCATTGAACCTATTGAGGAATTAGAGTGGATCATCCCTATAGTGATCCAGGATAAGAAAACAACAGGCAAAGTGAGGATCAATGTCAACCTGAGGAAGCTAAACCATGCATGCTTGCACGATCCATTCCCAACACCATTTATAGATGAGGTACTTGAAAGCGTCAGAGGACAAGAAATGTATTCATTCACCAATGGCTTCTCTGGCTATCATCCAGTTAAAATCACAAATGAGGCTCGCCACAAAATGAACTTCATCACAGAATGGGGATGCTACCGGTATGGGGTAATGCCCTTTGGACTAAAAAATGCACCTGCTGTTTTTTCTAGAATAGTAGTCTCTTACTTTAAATTTTTTATTCATAAATTTATTGAAGGATACTTTGATGATTGGACTGTGTTTTGTCTAGTAAGAGACCATATTGAGAGTCTATGCACGATTTTGGGCCACTGTCGCTAGTATCAGATCACACTCAATTTGAATAAATGTATATTCTGCGCACCATTTGGTGTGCTGTTGGGTCATATCATATGTTGCAATGGCATTTTGGTCAACCCAACAAAATATATGATTATCCTCGACTTACCACCACCTACATTAGTCACACAACTTAGATCAGTGCTAGGACATACAAGATACTACAGGAAGTTTATCAGATGGTATGCAGAGATCACTGCACTTATGGAGAAACTGCTGAAGAAAGATGCAAAGTTTCAATGGACACCTTATTTCCAGAAAATATTGGACAAACTGAAGAACAATATGGCCACTGTGCCAATACTTGTGTTCCCCGAATGGAAGAAGGAGTTCCATGTTCATGTCGATCCATCATCTCTCGCGCTTGGCATAGTCTTGACACAACCAAGAGAGGGTGTGCTTGACCACCCTATTTCTTTTGCTAGTAGAAAAATATCAATGGGAGAAAAGAACTACATGACGACAAAAAGAGAAGGCCTCGATATGGTCTATGCACTTCAGAAATTTAGACACTACTTGTTGGGTGGACATTTTTAGATGTACACAGCTCATTCACCGCTGAAATACCTAGTTAATAGTTGGGGGGGAAGATCTTTTGATAGCTTCTCCTATTTCAAGAATTTGACTTTTAGGTCATAGTTAAACCTGGTCGGCTGAATGTTGGGCCAAACCACCTGTCACAGATAAAGAGTGGTGAAGAGCCAACCAGCTTGGAAGATAATTTTCCCATTGCGCAACTATTTGCAGTCACTATGATGGAAGATCAGAACAAGGAGTTTATCACAATCATCCACTTTTTGAGTATAGGCTATGCACCTCCAGGATTCTCCACTAATCAGAAGAAACACTTGGTAGTCAGAGTTGTTGATTTTACCTTGATCACTGGACACTTGTACAAGTTGGGCGCGGATGAAATACTGCGCCGCTGTGTTTTTTATTATGAGCGACCTTGGGTTATGAGTGAAGCACATGTGGGTGTCGCAGGTGGACACTACTCAAGAAAAGAAATTGTGCACAAGATATTGCAGGAAGTACTATGGTGGCCAACCATACACATGGATACTAAAAGCTTCTGCAGACACTGTGATATCTTCCAAAGAACAGGAAACCATCATGCCGCGACGAGATGCCACTTGCACCACAGATAATGCTGCAAGCCTTTGAAAAATGGGTTGTTGATTTTGTGGGTCTGATTAGTCCTCCAAGGAAAAGGACTAGCACACGCTACATTATCATTGCAACCAACTATTTAACTCAATGGGCTAAAGCTGGGCCTATTAAAGATTGCACTGCTACGATTACGGGAAATTTTTATTTCAAAATGTAGTCCCTAGATTTGGATGCCTAATAATTCTACTCAGGGACCAAGGTACACATTTTTTTAACAAAATGATTGCTGAGCTAACTGCAAAGTTCTATATCCAACATAAGAAGACAAAACCCTATCATGCTTAGGTGAATGGAATGGTTGAATATTTTAACAAGATTCTGGAGAATGCATTGACCAAGGTATGCAATGTGCATCGAGATGACTAGGATCAGAAAGTATCAGCTGTGCTATGGGAATATCGTACAACTTGTAAGGTATTGATAGGGCACACCCCATTCAGACTCGTATATGGATAGGAAGCTATTGTGCCAATGGAGTAGATCATGCCGAGTCTACGAATTGTTGCACTGATGAAGATGCTGTTGAGCAGAGGTTGTTGCAGCTCGTTCAGATGGAAGAAGAATGCTTCATCGTAGGATTTCATCAGATAGTCGAAAAGCAGAGACATAAATCATGGCATGATCATCATATTCGGGTTAAACCATTCAAATTCAGAGGAATAGTGTTGTTGTATGACAAAAATTGTTTCAAACACCCAAGCAAGCTAAAGACACATTGGCTAGGGCCATATGTAATCACCCACATTACTAATGCAGGCGTAGTAAAAATGAACAGACTACTATGGAACTTATGTCGTAGGTATGGTGAATGGCAGTCACCTGATACCATACTATGATGGTCATAAAATCCCTGGTTAGAATCACGTTGTGTAGGAAAAAAAGAGCCCAGGAAATTGTTCTGTCGCACGTCTATGAAGGAACCAGCTGAAAGCGTAGGAAAAAGTGCAAATAACACGTAAAGGTGGAAAGTGTAGGAAAAAGCAGAAATGACAGGTTGAATGACATTAAAGTACAAATATCCAACAAATATTGAGGTGTTTATGACATCTATGCATCATTTATTCGACGAAATATGAGGAGAATGATGACGTGCTTTTTGGTCCCATTAGTCGTCCTCGACATAACTACCATAATTGTGCTGATAGGTATAGAGAAACACTCGAGTTCCCAAGTTAATGAAGAAACACATCGGTTGAGAATCCCATGTGACTAATTAGACCTCAAACTCCCATCATATGATGACTGAAAGACACATAGGTGAGTATAAATACAAGGTTTCTCCATTTAACATGAGTGTTTTATGCACACAGAGAGAGCCAAGAGAACTAGAGCCGAGAGTTTATAGAGCCAAAGTGTATCACAGAGTGAGATTCGACACCCATGGTAATAGATATCTCCATGAAAAGTGAGAAATCCAAAGTGATTGTCCCCTTGGGCTGTCCAATTGAAGAAGAAATTGACTCACCCAAAGTGCAACAACCAGAGCGAGAATAAGAACTTGACCCCATTGCCCGAGCAAGGAAGAATTCTGCTACTATGACTGGTCTGACCCTTGTTCAACCCCCTGGTTCGTGCCCTGTGCCGAAATCTATTCAGAACCCACCAACTGCACCTACAAAACCTATCAGAGAGCTGAGACAGGATGGGGAGAGAGCAACTGGAGAGTTGTCCCAACAATGAATGACAAGGAAATGGAAGGCCAAGGTCGTTGCAGACAATGTTAGGAAAGTACCCATGCAGGAGGACATCCTCGAGGAAGAGTTGATGAATGAGGACTCCCCACCTCGCAGAGACCCAAGCACTGAGGAGGAAGAAGAAAGATTCCCACACTATGTCCATCCGAGGAGATCCAAGGCAGAGCTGATGACACTCCCCACGAAATCCAATACACTTTTAGTAGCACCTTGGATCCCTGGGTGTGTAACCTTGCTATTGGAAATAATTCCAAAGCTCACTGAGTTGGGATTCATGGATGTTGACACTTGTTTGCAGCTAGGGCTAGAACAAAAGAACTGCATGGTCATGGTTCAAACTGGGCCAACTGGGCCCTAGATTCTCAATCCAATGAAGTGGGTTGCTGGTGCTGACCAGGAAAGATTGACCAACATGCTGTTCATGCCGCATTTTGGCCATAGATTGTAGGCCAACACATATGTGAAACTGCTTCTGGTCTATTTCCACATAGGGTTCTTATGGCTGGATCAGCCATACTTGGTTGACGTTGAGATTATCTCGTCGATTATAGGATTTCGTAAGAAAGGACGCGATCCCACGCCATATTTGCGCAAGGGAAGGGATACCACCAAAATGAAGCAAAAGTATAGTTTGCAGCATGTAGGTAGGGGATTATACATTCCCCAGATCGATGAAGCTGATGTGTGGTTCACCGCAAGGATCCTGTCGTGCAAGCTATTACACAAGATGAGGCCGAATGAATGCACCGGTGGAGTGGTAGAGCTGGCCGAGCTACGCTCACAAGGTGTGACTTTCAACTAGCCACTATTCTTGCTGAATGAACTGATTGATGATGTAGAACAGGCACAGGAGGACCTGAAATACAAGTTTCACTACTCCTGGCTACTCATCTTGATATCGTTCACATTGTGGGCCAACCCACCAGATTACGAGCCAATGGACATCCCACTTCATTGCCTAGGCACAAAATACTAGAACCTGTGGGAGGACAAGAAAAATAAGATCTGCCAGATGGATAATAACATCAAGTTATTTTTGCATGCCAAGGCACTGCACAATGTTATCAGAAGATCCCACAGAGTCCGAATGACGGTGGTGCACATGTATGCTGCTTTCATAAAAATTTTGGTGGGAGTGCATAACATGATTTTCGAGTTGAAGAAGGACTCGACCAAGCAAACACACCAGGTAGGGTTCATAATCACGGATGAGGATGTGGATGCCATTGATGTAGAGTGGCCTGAAGAATGGTGCGACCCACTAGTAGAGATGATTCTTGAAGAGAAAAACCAAGAAAACCCACCAGCTAACCAAGGTGGAAATGATGGCATGGGCAGCAATGCTAGAATTGGCCAAGGAAACAATGGAAGCCACTGTCAAGACAACTAGTCGTAAGAAAAAAAATATGATAACAGTGGTGATGGTGGCTCCCATAGAAATGATGAAGAGTAGACACCTACTGATGAGGAGACCCGTAACCACTGGAAGGAACAACAATAATAGCGTGAGCCACTTCACAAGAAGAGAAAATCTGACAGAGCGGCTAACACAAACACGTTGACTGAGAACAATGTTCACGAGCTAGCAAATGCTATAGCTGAGGTCACAAAGAAAATTCTTGAAGTTATGAACACATAGTAGGAAAATGTGGCTAGCCAAGTTGTAGAGCACCTCAATAAGCTCATCGACACCATTAATGAGGTCAAAACCACTATTAAGGTTGAAATGTATGGTGTGGATCCCAATGTCTTCCTCGTTACGCCAGATCTAGTGCCTCCAATCAAAGTACAAATCCATGGGCATGCAATGGAAACAAGAACGATGACAGGTGCGTTTGATGATGTTGTCAAAGAGTTTGAAATGTTGCAGATCAAATTCTCCAAGTTGTCATTAGGTGAAGTCTATGAGCTACAATAGGCAACCGCGGTGGAAATATGACTGCGGGAGAATGTGGTTTCCTATCAGGAAACAAAACAACAAAGGAAGGCCAAGCAACGCAAGGCCCTTTTGAAAGAAAAAGAGCAAGAAATCGAGGCATACAAGCAAAGCCACATTGCACTAACTGAAGCCATTAAGGATGCGGTCGCAAACTTCCCTCTGGAAGAGGGCCATGAAGATGAATATTCAGCTGCTAAGATTTCCCGACTATCGTGGATTGCTATGGAGCTGAAGAAGCAGGTTGAGGAACTTTAGTCTAGGTAGGTACTGAGCACACCTCCCGAGGTGCTCAAAGAGAGAAGAAGAGCAACGACTAAGGATGTTAAGAACATCAGCGAAGGAGAAACACTCTGCACAAAGGAAGTTGAAGCTATTTCAATGATATGGGAAACACTTCTGGAAGATGAGATTGCAGATAAGATCAGGGAAAGTGCGAGGCAAGGTGACGAAAAAATCAACACGAAAAAGGTAGAGATGAAGAAGCTTCCCTTTCAGGAGAGGGTTAGAAAGATGGAAGAGATAAAATGGATGCAGCAGGAACTCCAAGCTCTTCATGACCAGGAGCGGACTAGGGAAGCAGAGGTGGAGGCACACCAATTGGAAGTAGCACAACTCATAGGTCTTATTCAGGCTATGCAGCAGAAAATTCAACATATGGTGCAATTTCTAGAGGCAAGACTATTGGAACATATCAGTTCTAAATGAGTGGAGCAGTTGACTGCACAGGCAGAGGAAGTCACAGCGAAATTTGCTAGAGTGAAATAGATGGTGAACTAATTTCAGGACAAGGTTGGTCCTCCCCACATTCTGGGTCAGAGCCCAAGATGGAGGTTGAAGTCGAGCAGTCACACATTTTTGCAAAGATATCCATTTTTTCTTAGTGGCTCAGGACGAGCCAGATGTGAGTGTTGGGGGCTTGTTAGGCCCGGAAAAGTGCACAAGGAAGAATGAGACATGCAAGAAAGGAAGGAAAAGTGCGTGCACAACAAGATAAAAGTAGGTCAAGAAGGAAGCAAATGAACTGGCGCAGAAAGCTAAAACATATGCATGATGTAGAAAGTCAGGATAAAAAAGGAAAGGAAGAGCAGAGCAGAGAAAATTGAAACAGGGTTGGTGCGATGAGGTAAAGCACATCCATAGTTGGTAGAAAAGGCAGGTAGAAGAGTTATTGCTGGACAGGAGGAAGTCAAGGAAGACTGTAGAAGGATGAACCAATAGGAGATAGAAGGACAATTTAATGGCTAGTTATGACTGGTATAGACGAGCTGAAGGACGTTTCTGCGGCTAGTTAAGGCTATGATTAATGCATGCAGGAATTTTACGGCTAGGTATGGGATGGAATTTAATGTAACAAAGATATTTTGTAACAATTTTCAGTCTGTAATAACTGATTATTACTCAGTCGGCCCTGCATGGTCTTTTAAATGTTATAAATAGAAGGAACTCGCTGTATATAAGGGTTAGATAATATTGGTTCAGTTTATTAGATTAGATTTGGTCAGCTCCAGTATTTGAATCAGAGAAGAGTCTGGTAGAAGTAGAAGGCCATTGTCGTAGATCTTGCAGCTGTGTGTGCAAACCACTAGTAAAGTAGAAGAGTCTATCTAGACTGTGTGCGGATCAGGAGGAATATATAGAAGAAATAAACCAAAGAGCACGAGAGAAATAATACTGAGTCAAAAAGAGATATCTTAAGAACAGTCTGCAAGTTGTAGGCTACAAGGTGCTACCTATATTTCTCATGCCAGATGAAGAGCACATTGCTGGTTTTTCCCAGATGGGTTCCATGTTATTTCTTGTCTTATATGGATGAATGTTGTTGAATTATGAATGTTTATGTGAATGTTTGCTTATCTTACATTATTACAGCTACAGTTGTTGTTGAATGTATGTCATAGTATGAATGCATGATTGTTTAAAAGTATTATTTAATTGTTGTATATAATTTCATGGTTAATCTTCCAAGTATAAATATAAGTTGTGCACTATCTGTAGAGTGTAAGGAATTGGCTGCGTTGCATCGTTTTGTCAGTCATTAAGGTTTAAGGACATTGTCGTTTTACATGGGTGACCTATGGCATGTATTTGCATCGTTGTCGTAGAGTGAAGGACTCCATCTCGTCATCTTTTTCGAGCACCTTGGCTGCATGCCAAGGGACTATAATCCCTCACTAACTGTGAAAACACGGTTCTGGTAGTTACACTCTCACATGCCCCAATTTGCAAAAAAAAATTAATGTTATTTGAGGAATATTGTGTTATATTTTATGCTAAGTTTGTAATTGATGACCAAGTGGGGTCAAGAATAATTAATGTAATTTAGAATATTTTATTTATAAATAAATAAATGATGAGACAACAGCTTAGGGAAGCTTTTAAAAGAGCATTAACTGGTCACTTGGTGGAGAGTACACTGACAAGTGGCAGCATCCTCAAACTACTCCCAACAATTCCAGGTGGCAACCTCCCTATATTTGTGGTCATGATTCCCCAAGAAAGTGGAATTGGAGCAGGTGGCTCATTAAGTGAAAACTGACCCAAAAGACCTGGGCATTTCTATAAAATTTCCCATTGAAGATAGTTGAGGCTGCTCATTTATGAGAAGTGATAATTTAGAGTGAATGAATTTACTCATGAGAAATTCGATGGAGGGGATTACTGAAGTGAGTTTGATGGGTTAACTGTTGAGACTAAACTTATTGCAGCTATTAGGCTGAAGTTCTTATTGTTGTGAGCTGATTTGGATTACTGAGGCAGTTGGACCAGTCAGGTGACAGAAGGTCTTAAGGACATATCCTTCACCCAGTACTCTACCAGGAGGACCAGGAAACAGGCTCAGGGGTCCCGAGGAAGAGCAGTCTAAGCTTTCTCCAGGAGTTGGTTGGGAGGAACAACCTCCTTAAGCTGTTGTCACCTCATCATTGACATGTTCTATTTGTTTCATGTTATTTTATTGATTTACTATCTTCAGTAAAATGTTTACTAGTTTTCAAATACAGGCATGTTAGTATTTAATTAGGGTTTATGAAGAAAGGAGTAACTATGTATTGTTGGAATTAGTAATTGGCAGTTTATGTTATAAATAGTAGTAAATATGCTAAATGAGAAATAAATAGAATTAGAATTCCATACTGTATTTTTCCACGCCTGGCTTAGGCAGTACTCTAGCACAGCTGGGTGTTTAGGTAGATATGATGATTTTAATTTAACCTGAATGAAAAATGTAATTAAATTCTGCTATAGATTGCTTATGATTTATTCTGTAAAGAAACAATAAATACTTTATCTATTGAATATATTTACTTCAAACAAGAACTGAACATAGGTAGATAAAGATATTTAGTAATCATACTACTTATAGAACTATTTTAATACTAGTATTCTTTATAAACACAAAACATACAGTTTAACAAATAAACATAGGTATAATAAACAAATTATCACCTAGGGTTTAGGTTAAGATACTTTTCAATACAATCTTATAACAATTGATTTCCAGACAATATGTGTCTCTGATTTAAGAGAAAAGTTTCTATTGTAACCTCAATACAACTACTTAGGCTTTTGAAAGATAAACTTAATCCTATTCTCAAGCTTGCAGTATTGACACTAAATATTTCTTTATAAGAATTAAAACAGCTGTAAAAATAATTAAAGGAAAATAATAAAACAGAGCTAAGAATTTTCCATGTAAAGTTTATTCTTTCATCGAACTGTAGGGTATACTTGAAAATTTACCCTTAAGAGACAAACAGAGTAAAATAATACTCTTAACATAGTAAAAATTCCCATAATTACATTGCACTGTAAATCATTTTAATTACATGATAATAAACTAAAATAATACAACAATAATTTGTTAAAAACAAAATTGATTAAGAAGCAATGGCTTATGGCCTTTAAAATTCAAGGTCGAGGCTCAGGCATGTTAAAAATGGAACTATAAAAAGTAATATTTATCGAACAGTAACCATACATTACTGACAGGTAAAAACCCTTAATCCATTTACAAGTCTTGATTGTTTAAAAGTCTTTCTTTTTCTTTAAAAATCTAGTTTAAAAACTAAAAATAAACCAGACAGAGGTCGACAGCCTCGTAGGGCTAGAGCTGAGCTCTATCAAAATAAGTAAAAGAAGTGTACATTGCTCAGGCCATAAAGGCTCACACTTAAAAACTATTTATCATGACAACATATCCTTCATCCTCCCTGCACAAATTACCCTCTAACGGTTTCAAACTCATATAGAACAAGCAAGCAAGAAACAACAAGCTAGTAGGTAAACCGAGGCCATGCTTTTTCAACTACAAAGAACCTAACTTCCAACCACCACAAAAAATTGCAGGAAGAAACCCTCATTTGCAACTAGGGCTTACCATTTGAATGCTCAAGTGGAACATTAAAGGAGAAGCTCATTTCCACCTACAAAGCTGGGAGAAGGACCTGTAAGTTTACAAACCTTATCATTACAAATATTTCTTTAAATTTGTAGAAACTCTTTTATAAAAATTAACCTAAAAACGATTTGAGTGTAAATCCTTACCCGTTAAAGTTTTTGAATGAAGCTGAGGTAACCAGCCACCATGGATTGATTTGGCATCAGGCTAGAAAGGAAAAAAGACACTGAGTCACCTCTGCAAAGTAAAAATGAGCAAACAACTCAACCAAAAGAAGAAGCACTCCTGGTCAAGCTCTGTCAATCTAATTGCAGGCTCAAGACAAACACAGACCTCGAGTCCTGAAGAGAAAACAATATATACACTTGCTGGAAACCACATTCAACCTTTAAAGATGACAAACCACTCATGACCTCTCTCAAGACAGTCACAACATTTGAAAATGGAAGGAAGCTGTCAAAAATTGAAGAAGTGTTGAGGCCTGGAAATTCGCAGGCAACAACAGCTAGGGATTCTCCCCAATCAACGTTCCCAACTAGCCTGTGACTATTTGGTGTAGGAAATCCGTCCGGTTTGTGGTCTGACTACCATAGGTCAAGTAACAAAAACAAAGGGTTTTACCGGTTGCGGCCCGGTCCACCGTATATATTTTTGTATTTTTGACTTAAAGTATGATATGCAAGTGCCTATTTAACATGCAGATTGATGTAGAATACGAGGAGCGGTCACAATGTGATGCGCAGGTCCTTACCTCTCGTCTTAAACTCTCTCGCATCTAAATCACACACAGCAAGAAATTACAACTAACTACCTAGCCTATCCCTAGGGAGCAAAATTATCATTCATTAATGAGTAATGTATTTTGTACATGCATTATCAAAAATCACAGATAGCTGATACTTCTTTCAAAACACATGAACATTTAAAGATATTTGAACAACCAGATAGCCAATTGTTTATGAACAACATTCATTACTCATAGTGGAAATTTTTAGAAAATAAACCAGAGAATGTTCATACAAGAACATAGGTTCAAAGTGTTAGAATGATCTCACAGTTAATGGACACAAAGCTGAAAATGAAATAGTTCCTCTTCAACAAATCCATAGCACAACATTTGAACATTTCACCAAGCTTTCTCCATTAGGAAAACTATAATTATCTATTGCAAAATGAAATAGTTCTTCTTACAATATGTCTTCACAAATCTAACTGGGAAAAAGTCCCTTATTCCCTCTAATTCTCCTATACTTATACAAAAACAACAAAACCTTTGGGTTGCCCCACCGGGTGACCTTTGGGCTCCCCCAACCGTTTAATCTCACAATTTTGTCCTTTGTGAGTGCTCATGATTTATGCAATACGTTACATTTTAGATTTATGAATTAAGGGCATTTTTATGAAAAAAAAAGGACCAGCTTGGTAACTGTCGAACTTTTCCAAGCCTGGGCCTCTGCCTCTATTTATTTTTCTCAGTCATTCGTTGGTCTCTTGCTTGATCTTGTAGAGCTTAAACCTGAATTTCTTCTTCTTTTCTCTGCTTCTGCTTCTTTGTTCCTGAACCACTTCCTTCCTTGCTACCTCCCTTCTACTTTGTATTTTAAACACATCTTACTCGTAGTAATCGTCCTGTCATAAACACAAACTGTTCTTAGACCATTTATCATTGACAGAGTACAAAAAATGTGTCAAAACATACATCCAGTAAAATGAACTTTAATGCATGATAACGCAAAGAAGAATCCTGTGAGTTCATATCCTAAAATCACAAGCGCAAAAGACAGATTCTTTAACTCGAGCGAGGTCGCATATGGACTATTCGACGCCCTCCAAAGAAAACACCAAAAATGACACAATAACCTCCATAGAAAAATAGAGTGGAAGCACACAATAAAGGCGGGAAAATACTAAGCATCAGGAGAAAACACGAACTCACCTCGGCGAGTGGAGAACTACGGATCGGATGATTAGTTCATCAAGGAGCCGCAACGGCGTGAGATGGATAGACTATGGGCTCCGCGGTAAAATAACATATCGCTAATCGGAGGCTCGGAAGACTAAACCGCATTTCGTCAGCACATAAACCAACTAACCGTCAGAGAGATGGCGCACTGTGCCGCTGCAACGGCGGGAGAACAATTTACTATGGATTCCACAATACTAGAAAACATTGGGGAAATAAACACTAAACACTGCAGCATCGGACATCGGAAAGGCTATGACATCAGATGATTAGTGCATTGCGTAGCCGCAATGGTGAAAGATGGGAAGACTACGGGCTCCATGGCAAAATAAAACATCGGCAGTCGGCAACTCTATAAGTCAGATGGTTAGTCCGTTCCATAGATGCCATTGTGGAAGACAAAAGAACTACGTCTTCCGCTTAACTGTCCAAAAACTTTCGACAGTGAAAATTTATAAAAAACAAAGTATTAAGTGTTCAAAGATTTAGGCTGGGGAGTGATGAAAATAGTTCGTTTAACCCCTGAAACAGTGACAACAAAGAGAAACAAGCTCCGACTTGAAAGTAAACAGACTTCCGATAGTGATGAGGGAAATCACTGAGACCAAAAAGACATCATTTTCAAAACTCCACTGTTAATGCATTTGCTGACAAGAAGCAGTTTTCCGAAAAGCATGAAAGCAATTGACATCACTTCAAACCAAACTGTAGCAAAGGGAAGAATAAAACAAATTTCATGAATCCACACACTCCTAGGCAAGATAAAATAAAAAAAAGGAGGGTCCAAAATTTCAAAAAATTAGGGAGAAAAGTTGCAGCTGCAACAATTGGCGACAACCTAGTGAACCTAGATCTCTGGAAAATTTTTTCCTTAAGTAACATACTATTTTAACAATAAAAACACCATTTTGAATTCTTCCTGATGTATGGATTTCCCAAATGGAAAAAATATGTACTTTTAATCATTGATGATAGTCCAATTTAGGAAAATGGAAACCAAGATTTCAAAGTCAAGATAACTCTTTCAAGGCCAAGAATATGAGTTTCATTTTTACCTCTGTCTTCAGGTAGCTTCCAGCTTGGACACCACAGGATCGTAACATATGGTAAACAGAAATATTCATTTGTTCCTCATTCCCATGCCATTTTGCACATTTTTTGTGCTTTTGGACTTTTTGTCCTTTTGAGTCCTCCTCATGCATTTCTTTCTAAATTTTTTATTCAGGCTCCTCTATCCATAGTGTCCTTTTGTGTGAGAGATGTATTTAATTTTCAGCTCACGGACGGAGAAGAAATTTTGGCAATTTTATACTCATATGATTTAGTACTTTGTTTTGATACATATTGCTTTATTAGGAGTTTTCTGACTCTTACTTGCCTTTTGGCTTCAAATTCTTGGCATGGGATTATTTATATATAATATACTGTTTACCTTGCTTCCTTTCCATGGGTCTTTTGTTGTCACCCCCTAAGACATTTTTAAATGTGAGATGGATGGAGCCTTGAAATAGTATTCCAGACCTTTAAATATTGATTTATTTTATAGGGATTAAGCAGGACTTCAATGCGTTCATAGCCATTTAGGAAAACTGCTAAACTAGAAGAAATTCTATCAGATAAAACCATAATACACAGTGTTATAATCAAGGATTTTAGTTAGTCCAGAACTCTAATGCTCTCCATGCAACCAAAAGCTTGCTTCTTTTTATTGAAATCAAACAAAATTTAACTAAAAGAAAACTGAAATAAAGTAAACCAAAAATAAACAACCAAATCAATTTTATTTATGTACAAGATAATCATAAAAATCAAGAAAAATAAAATTTGAGAACTAAACCACTAATTGGTTAGTCCTCTGCCCACCCCCTGTAAATTTGACAACTTGTAAGTTAAGGGGCTAGGATTGGCTACAAAATGAGAAAGACCTACCCATTATGAAAAACTACATCTACTGGTCTTGAAAAAACTAAATCTGAAACTGAAACTACTATTTTACAATCCATTTCATCAGCCCGTGCAAACCGAAGGAGATCGGGCTGGGTGTCAGATATGGTGCTGGCTTCTTCTGATGCAAAGTTTCCCGATTCAAGTTCAATTAGATAATTTCCCAATACAGAATTCACTGATTCATTTTTTTATCCAATTGAGTGATATTGTGCTTCATGTGAGGCTCTCTTAATATTTTAATCTGGTTTGGACTTCCCTTCTGAGGAAACCACAAGTGTGACCAATCTGAAGCAAAATACCCATTAAGTCTTGCTAACCAGTCTCGATTCAAAATCAGTCCATAACCATCAGGTATGTCTTCCACCACAACATCAATATATTGACATATCTTTTCATTTGCAGATACCATCGAATCAGGACATCTTCCATTTCCCTGACTACTTTCACATTGGTCCTGTCTAATTGCGTAACCTCCCAGGTAGTAGGTTTAGGCTGTCCATTAATATTTTCGCAGACTACAAGTGGCATAACATTTACTGATGATCCTGAGTCTACCAAACAATTGTGCACATTATGGTTTAAAATCTCCAAAGTCAGAAGGAATGGTGGGGTTTCAAACCTAGTCTTACCTCTCACACTTGCTTCAACAGTCTCTTCTACAGGTCAGTTGTTGGTGGGAAGTTCTTCCTCTAGTACTTCAGCTGCTTTGAGATTTCCCTTGGCATTACCTGCTTTGTCTTCAATAAGCTTAGCAGGCATGTTGACTTGTTTCAAATCTTGACTCCTAATAATAGGTTCAGGAATTTTATCATCTATGTTGTTCTTCTGTGGTTTCTTTACATTCTCTTGCAATTTCTTGATCTTTGGGAGTATTGAATTTTCTTTATTCACCAAGTCTTGGCTTCTTGTTGTCACAGTTGTTTCCAATATATCCTCATGTTTCAGATCACTTTCCTATTTGGTATCAAACAACGAGACACAATCCCATAAAAACATGGTATCATTTTCTTGTTTTTCTATGGTCTTATTACCCTTTTCCCCTTCATCACCGTCCTCAGTCAATTTAGAGTCCAACAGCTAATTCATTACCAATGTCATTGAATTTATCCATTGAGGACAATTTTTTTCAGAATGGGGTTGTTGGTGGAAGGTGCAGAAGTTATCCATACCTACCTCCGTTAAGTTTATGATGTAGGACTATGTGCAGGAGGTTTAGATTGATTGTTGTCTCCTCTCCTTTAATAGTAAGGCTTATATGATTTTTGAACCTCCTTCTCTTTTTCCAAATCTATCACCCTGTTAGATAGTTTCTACATCATTCTCACCATTCCTACAAGGTCACGTGACTGCTCCTCCTTAGGCTCAGAATAATCTTCTATGCTCTCTTTTTTAGCTTCTACCCTTTTAGCTTCTTCATAAGTTTCTGACAATGTAGGCTTGGCTTTCATTTTGACGAACATGGCCAAATACGGCCCTAAAGCTGAAGTATAATGTTCAATCAAAACTTTATCAGAAGGCTTATCAGCTACAGAAAAATTCTTAAGATAAGCAGCAAACCTCTAGGTGAAACTATGCACTTTCTCTTTTCTTTCTTTCTTCAAAGTGCATAACCCTTTCATTAGTGCTGCATGAGTTTTCTGGGCTGCATATTTATTTCTGAATATTCTTTCAAAAGTATTCCAGTCTGGGATTGAGTTTGCAGGAAGAGCAAAATACCATGAAGCTGCTGCCCTTTTCAAGGTATGTGGAAAAAGTCTGCAGACTACATCTTAATGTTCTCCAGCTCTTAATCCTTCTATGGCCAAGTAAAATCTTTGCAAGTGATCATCTACTAAATTCTTTTCACTTGGGTCAAATTTGGGCAGCATTTTCTCAAAACCCTGAGGTAAGTCATGCAAAGGAGGTGTTATGTTTAAAGGTGATCTGGATTTCCAAGCAGGTGGTGGATTTGGTGGGTTAAGTGGCTGATTTGCATTTGCACCTGCCATGTGCGAAGGTGAAAGAAACGAAGTCTGAGTAAGAATTGACGTAGGGTGAAACCGGGCTTACTTGCTTCAAGGGCAGAAACAAAGCCTATAAGTACTTGGGTTAAGTCAAAAGCTTCCAACTATCTGCTGGTGGGGTAATCTTGGGAAAATAAGTTTCCACGGCCAGCCATGCATTGGCGGCCCTTCTTCTAGTGCCAGAAACTGTTGAGGCCTGGAAATTCGCAGGCAACAATAGCAAGGGATTCTCCCCAGTCAATGTTCCCAACTAGCCCGTGACTGTTTGGTGTAGGGAATCCGTTCGGTTTGCGGTCCGGCTACCGTAGGTCAAGTAACAAAAACAAAGGGTTTTACCGGCTATGGCCCGGTCCACCATATATATTTTTGTATTTTTGACTTAAAGTATGATATGCAAGTGCCTATTTAACATGAAGATTGATGTAGAATACGAGGAGCGGTCACAATGTGATGCGCAGGTTCTTACCTCTCATCTTAAACTCTCTCGCATCTAAATCACACACAGCAAGAAATTACAACTAACTACCTAGCCTATCCCTAGGGAGCAAAATTATCATTCATTAATGAGTAATGTATTTTGTACATGCATTATGAAAAATCGCAGATAGTTGATACTTCTTTCAAAACACATGAACATTTAAAGATATTTGAACAACCAGATAGCCAATTGTTTATGAACAACATTCATTACTCATAGTGGAAATTTTCAGAAAATAAACTAGAGAACGTTCATACAAGAACATAGGTTCAAAGAGTTAGAACGATCTCACAGTTAATGGACACAAAGCTGAAAACAAAATAGTTCCTCTTCAACAAATCCATAGCACAACATTTGAACATTCCACCAAGCTTTCTACAACAGGCAAACTGTAATTATCTATTGCAAAAGGAAATAGTTCTTCTTACAATATGTCTTCACAAATCTAACTGGGAAAAAGTCCCTTATTCCCTCTAATTCTCCTATACTTATACAAAATAGCAAAACCTTTGGGCTCCCCCAACCGTTTAATCTCACAATTTTGTCCTTTGTGAGTGCTCATGATTTATGCAATACGTTACATTTCAGATTTATGAATTAAGAGCATTTTTATGAAAAAAAAAAGGACCAACTTGGTAATTGCTGAACTTTTCCAAGCTTGGGCCTCTACCTCTATTTATTTTACTCAGTCATTCGTTGGTCTCTTGCTGGATCCTGTAGAGGTTAAACCTCACTTTCTTCTTCTTTTCTCTGCTTCTGCTTCTTTGTTCCTGAACCACTTCCTTCCTTGCTGCCTCCCTTCTACTTTGTATTTTAAACACATCTTACTCGCAGTATCCGTCCTGTCATAAACACAAACTGTTCTTAGGCCATTTATCATTGACAGAGTACACAAAATGTGTCAAAACATACATCCAGTAAAATGAACTTTAATGCATGATAACACAAAGAAAAATCCTGTGAGTTCATATCCTAAAATCACAAGCCCAAAAGACAGATTCTTTAACTCGAGCGAGGTCGCATATGGACTATTCGACATCCTCCGAAGAAAACACCAAAAATGACACAATAACCGCCATAGAAAAATAGAGTGGAAGCACACAAGAAAGGCGGGAAAATACTAAGTATCAGGTGAAAACATGAACTTACCTCGGCGGGCGAAGAACTATAGATCGGATGATTGGTTCGTCAAGGAGCCGCAACAGCGGGAGATGGATAGACTATGGGCTTCGCGGTAAAATAACATATCGCTAATCATAGGATTGGAAGACTAAACCGCATTTCGTTAGCACATAAACCAATTAATCATCGGAGAGATGGCGCACTGTGCCGCCGCAACGACGAAAGAACAATTTACTATGGATTCCACAATACTAGAAAACGTTGGTGAAATAAACACTAAACACTATAGCATCGGACATTAGAAAGAATACGACATCGGATGATTAGTGCATTGCGTAGCCGCAATGGCGAAAAACGGGAAGACTACGGGCTCCGCGGAAAAATAAAACATCGGTGGTCGGCAACTCTATAAGTTGGATGGTTAGTCCATTCCAGAGCTGTCATTGCGGAAGACAAAAGAACTATAGCTTCCGCTTAACTGTCCAAAAACTTTCGACATCGAAAATTTATAAAAAACAAAGTATTAAGTGTTCAAAGATTTAGGCTGGGGAGTGATGAAAATAGTTCGTTTAACCCCCGAAATAGTGATAGCAAAGAGAAACAAGATCTGACTTGAAAGTAAACAGACTTCTGATAGTGATGAGGGAAATCACTCAGACCAAAAAGACATCATTTTCAAAACTCCACTCTTAATGCGTTTGCCGACAGGAAGCGGTTTTCCGAAAAGCATGAAAGCAATTGACATCACTTCAAACCAAACTGTAGCAGAGGGAAGAATAAAATAGAGTTCATGAATCCACACACTCCTAGGCAAGATAAAATAAAAAAAAGGAGGGTCCAAAATTTCAAAAAATTTGGGAGAAAAGTTGCAGCTGCAACAAGAAGTTTACAGGTCTCCAATGGCTGCGAGCTCTCAGCTCGGCCAACAAGACAGAGGAACCCTCGCTCTATTGAACAAATGAGTAGGGTTTTGGAGTTATAAGTCAACCCTTTTGTGGATAGAACCAACCCACGTGGATAGAACCAATAATTAATCAAACCATTAATCATTATAAACTATATGATTTCCCATAATTTTATATTACCATGGTGTATTGATACTTAGGGAATCGACTATAGGATATAACATAAATATTTATGTTTATTCTAGAGATTCCTTTGTTAATAAATTGATTTAGATAGTTATGTTTGTTAGCTGGGGTTGATGGAAGTAGTAAGAATTACTTGTGCAATTTATAACCATAGTAAGAAGAAGAGCCATGGACTCTTGGAGCTTAGCCTTGAGTTGTATTTTAAGGAGTATTCAGTTAACTAAAGACCAAAAACGCTAAAGAAATCCCAATAAAATTATAACAACTTAATGATGAAGTTATAATTAAAAGCATAAGTAACTTGATCATTCTTTGAGAGAAGGACGTTTATAGAGTCCTGAAGTGAAGGTAGCTGCAAGAAACACCAAACAGTATGGAGTGAACTTAAGCCCAACTATGAGCTATATGCTCTCTACGAAAATTATAAATAACCATTACGGTAAACAAAAATAACAGTGTCCTTAGATCTTTAAAGTATAATATTCATTTCATTGGAGGAACTTTGGATGGTACTTGTTCTTTAAAAGTTTTAATCCATGTTTATGTAATTGGTAAAAACGTCATTATGGAGTTAGATATAAATAAAAACTATGGAGTTGGAATGACAGAAAAAGATTAACTTTACCTCCTTGAAAAAAAGCAACATATTAAAACATTTTCTAAAACTAGCATCTTAATCATGCTAGGGAAGTGGCTTCCCGACGTGAATTTAAATAACACCCTACTGGGTCACACGCTTACCTGCTAAACCTGTAAGGAATCAGCAGTCCAATTGAGTTAGCTGAATGCTAAGTAAGCCCCGACCACACACAAGAATTCTTACCTAATTGACAAAAGATAAACATCAGTATATCTAGCAGGAACAAAATGCAAGTCCTTTTCTAACTCTGATAAAATTACAGCTGCTAAGTCATTAATAGCACTAGCACAAGTTTTTAAGATTACATCTTTATTGTAAAGGTTCTTATAAAGAAGCGATCCCATGCTCTTTTATAAACTGTTTCATTTTCTGCTAACCATTAGCAGGTAACTTAGCTGTGACTTTAGACATTTTATGTCACTTGAAATTTTTTAAATTTCTACGAATTTTTGGGTTATTAAATGTGGTATCAGAGAACAAGGTTCAAACACTAAGCCTGAATGTAGCTCAACTTGCTTGTGTGGAACAATAAACTTAAATAAATATGCTGATGTTGTTTTCTTTGAATGATACACACAGAGAATTTTGTTTCTGAGTTTATGACAAGTATGGATAGATTAGAAGAATATTGGGATGAGGAATCTCCTTACATTGGACGAAATAATCTTCAAAAAGAACCTATACAAGAAGATATAACTAATAATTCATCCAAACTACTACAAACAATCAAAGAATTAAAAACAAAGATGGAATCAGTAAGAAATAAAATGAGAGGATTCTGAGAGCTCAGGAGGAGCTAAATCAGATCTTAATGGAAAGATTTCATACTAAGGGAAAAGCTAAAAGAACTGAGTCTGAAGATATAGGTTATTAGCATAAAGGTAAAAAGACTAAACAAGTTAAAAAGGAAAGTAGCTCATCTTCTGAAGTATATGGTGATTTACATAAACAAAAATCTCATTATACTAGTGACAGTAGTGAAGATAACCACCATATTAGGAAAATAAAGTTTAAACCTTATGAAGAAATCTCTAGGGAATTCAAGAAGATCAAGCCATGAACCTTTAATGGAGAAACTGAGAAGGGGGAAGAAGTAGAATCCTGGCTGTCCGGGATGAAGAAATACTTCCAAATTTATAACTACTCTAATCAACTAAAGGCCAGGATGGCTATTTATAATCTTACAGGAAAATTTGATATATGGTGGTAGGAATTAAAAAGAGTAAAAGGTATAAGGGAGAAAAACATAAATTGGAGTACATTTAAGAAATATTTCAAAAAGAAATAATAACACCAAAAATTTTCCTAGTAAGAATTTCCAAGGGAACAAAAGTAATTCACAAACCAATCCGAATAATCAAAGGAATAAAGAATCTACTAACAACCACAGTAGCTATACAAATAACTTTGAATGAAAGGAACCCATAAAGTGTTGGGAATGCAATGGTCTGCATTATACATCAGTCTGCCCCAATCAGAAGAAGACTGTTAGCAACATACACACAATACAGGAGGAGATGACTGTTGGTGATCTAGTGAGGACAATGCCCAGGATCAATGCAACATTAGAGAACCGCAAGCAAATTATCAAACTTCCATGGTGGAAGTGGAAGGTAAGATAAATCAAATACCTATATCTATTTTAATTGATCCAGGAGCTAGTTTAAGCTATATTTCTCCTAATTTAATATAAAAGTGTAATCTTCCGATTGAAAAGTTTGCGAGTTCTTGTTTAGTTCAGTTAGCTACTGGTGCAAAGAGAAATGTAATTAGCTTTGTTAAAAATTGTGCGGTAACTATGGATTAGTTTCAAACTTTTGTTAAGCTCAATGTGCTACCTTTAGGTTCATATGATATGTTAATTGGTATGGATTGGTTAGAGCAGCATAGGGTGGTCTTGAATTTCTTTGATAAAACCTTTACTTGCATAAATAACGATGGAAAGTTAATAAATGTAAAGGGAATCCCTAGGAAAAAAGCTGTAAGGCATATTTCTGCTTTGCAGCTTAAGAGAGCTGTTAGGAAAGGCTGTAAAGATCATGTAGTAACAGTAATCGATGAAGAAAACCTTAACAAATTAGATAAATTAAAATGGTAAGATATTCCAATTCTAAGGGAATATTCAAATGTATTTTCGGAGGAAATTCTGGGACTGCCTCTGAAATGGGAATTAGATTTTACTATTGAGCTAGTACATGGTGCAGTGCCCAGCCCAAAATCCCCTTATTAGATGAATATACTAGAATTAAATGAACTTAAGTCACAGTTAAAAGAACTTATTGATAAGAATTACATTAGACCCAGTATGTCTCCCTGGGGGGCACCTGTCATCTTTGTTAAGAAGAAGGATGGAACTCTATGACTATGTATAGATTATCGTCAATTAAATAAACAAGAACAGATACCCATTACCTCACATATATGATCTATTTGATCAGCTACATGGAGTCACGGTGTTTTCAAAGATTGATTTATGGTCTGGATACCACCAGGTTCGAATTAAAGATGCAGACATCTTTAAAACAACCTTTAGAACTTGATATGGACATTACGAGTTTGTCGTTATGCCCTTCGGGCTTACTAATGCTCCAGCTGTTTTTATGTGTCTGATGAATAATGTAATGCAAAAATATCTGGCCCTAAATTTGTGGTCGTATTTATTGAAGACATCTTAATTTACTCAAAATTTGAAGAGGAACATGAAGAACACTTAAAAATTGTTTTGAAAAAGTTACAAGAGCATCAAATTTTTGCAAAATTTAGTAAATGTGACTTCATTAAAGATAAAATCCAGTATTTAGGTCATGTGGTGACTAAAGAAGGAATTTTTGTTGACCCCCAAAAGATAAAGGCAATCGAATATTGGCCAGTCCCAAAAGATGTAGCTGACGTCCGATCATTCATGGGGATTACTGGTTATTATCGTAGATTCATCGAAGGGTTTTCAAGAATCGCAAATCTTATAACCTCTTTGTAGACAAACGAGAAGAAATTTGATTGGAATCAGAAGTGCGAAGATAGTTTTAAAAAGTTAAAAACATTATTAACCACTGCACCAATTCTAAGAATTGCTGACCCTAATAAATATTTTAGTATGTACTGACGCATGCAATGACGGTTTAGGTGGAGTATTAACTGAGGAAGGGCACGTCATTGCCTATGAGTCTAGGAAGCTAAAGATTCATGAGAAAAATTATGTGACCTATGAATTAGAATTAGCTGCTGTCATACATGCCTTAAAGATGTGGTGTCATCATTTAATTTGAAGGAAGTTTATATTAATGACAGATAATAAAGGATTGAAGTACCTGTTAGATCAACCTAACTTGAATGCTAGGAAAGCTAGGTGGCTAGCTTTTCCAAGTGAATATGATTTTGAAATTCAACACATTAAATGAAAGGAGAATAAGGTTGCTGATGCATTAAGTAGAAATGCAAAGCTGAATTTTACAGCAGCCATCAGCACTTATACAACAGACTTGGAAGAACAACTTGAAGCTGGAATAGAACAAGATGAAAATTACCGAAAATTACAAGAAAAAGTAAAAGAAAATTTAATAGAAAGTATAAGTATAGGGTATAGCTTGAATGAAAAAAGATTATTACTGTATAAAGACATATTATACGTACCTATTGTACCTAAGATTAAGCTGTTAATTTTAAACAAAATTCATAAAAATCCTTATTCATGGCATCAAGGTTATCAAAAAACTATAACCATGCTAATAAAGGATTATTTCTGGCCAAACATGAAAAATGAACCGGCAGAATATATTGCTAGATGATTCGAATGTCAGCAAGTAAAAACTAAACATCAGCATCCAGTTGGGCTACTTCAACCATTGCCTATTCCCAACTGGAAATGGGAGATAATTAGCCTTGATTTTGTTACAGGATCACGTAGAAATCAGAACTTAAATGACTCAATACTGGTAGTGGTTGACAAACTGAGTAAAGAAACCCATTTTATACCTATAAAAACTACTTATAAAGATGCAAATATTGCTGATGTTTTCTTAAAACAAATTTTTTGGTTGCATGGAATACCGAAGGTGATAATTTCAAGCTAAGACCCTAAATTTATAGGTAATTTTTGGAAATATTTGTTTAAAGGATTAAATACTACATTAAAATTTAGTACCTCTTTCCATCCTCAAACTGATGGACAGACTAAAAGACTAAATCAAGTCTTGGAGGATCTACTCAGAATGTACGCAAATGAGCAACCAGGTAAAATGGAAGATTATTTACACCTGGTAGAATTTACTTACAATAATCATTATCAAGCTTCAACTAGGTATAGTCCTTTCAAAATTATGTATGGAAGGAAATGCAATACTCCCATCTCTTGGAGTAATCCAGTGGATAGGTTAGTATTAGGACCTGAATTATTGAAAGAAATGGAGTTAATTGTAAAACAGGTACAAGGTAATTTGAAAAATTGCGCAAGATCGATAGAAAAGTTAAGCAGACCTTAAACGAAATCCAAAGGAGTTCCAGGTAGGTGAACATGTTTTTAGTAAGGTGAGACCCAAAAAGAGTTCTTTGAGGCTGGTATCTATGCCAATCTAGCCCCTTGATATTGTGGTCCTTTTGAAATACTGTCCAGGATAGGACAGGTAGTGTTATAGCTGATTTTACCACTCTAGGTGAATCACACTTGTATGGCCTTTCCCCTATCCCTCTGCATACTTCTTAGACCCCTTGGACCATTTTTTGTCGTTTGATGTTTCCTTGACCATCCCTAAAAATAGGTGAAAAATGATACACGCGACTTTTAAACCTCTAATCGCGTATATACGCGGGTTTTACCACTAAAACCGCATACATCAGGATGTGTACAAAATCCAAATCCTTTTGGAGTTTTCCTTGACATGGATCTGACTCACTTGACTCCTGGCCTTCCCTATGCCTTGAGATCACTCGGATTCGACCTTTCATTACCCCTTTGAAAAGCTATATAAGGAACTCTATGGTACATTGAAGGCATATGAGAGAATTGAGAGCAAAGAAACTATAGTCCATTGTTCCTAGAACTTATGCTTGAGTCTGCATCCCTTTGTCCCTTGGAGCACTTTTGTGTTCTTCCCAAGCTTTCCTTTTGCTTGTGAGTTTGCTGTCGAGAGATGGAGGATTGAGGTAGTGGAGGCCCAAGTGGGGGATTCAGTTTCTCCGATTCACAGATGTGCTGACAGAGGTTGTATCTATTGTAATCTTTGATTTATATTAATAGAAATATCTTTTCCTGTCCAATAATGTGTGTTTGAATGAATATTTTATCCATGGGATGATTTCAAATGTTTATACATTGTTGATTATATATGCTAGAATAGATCGAACACCATGATATATAGTATGCTTGTATTGTTTACTTGTTGTTGAGGAAGTAATTCATCAATTCAAGCTGAAGTTGGAAAGCTCAACGGGGATCTACTTCAACCGTCCAGAATAAGGTACGAGGTCTGATCCTTTAGTGTTAGACATTTAATTTCTATTGCATATTGGAAAGGATTGATTTATGGAGTCAAGCTGTCTATTGTGGTACTCCAAGCCATAGGAATTTCTCTCCATAACAGAATTAGCGACTCCGCTGGGGAGTTCCTAGTAGTTGTCCTTTGGGGGTTTTCTATCGGCATTCAATGACTTTGAATTTCTCTTTCTCTCTTGTTTCTGTGTTGGTTCTGGGGGCATGTTTTCTTGGTAGTGTCTGGTTCATGTGAAGTTTGTCTCAGCTTGTCTATTTGCCTTGATTTTTATGCACCTTTCTTCATGTACGTGAGTTTTTAACTCATAGTCGCGTATACACGCGGGTTTGTCTATGATTTCCACGTATACACATGGGTTTACTGTGAACAGTCATGTATGCCCTTAGTTTTTCCTTTTAGTGGAAGTTAAATGGTTGCTGGCTGAAGTTTGATGATTGTTGAGTATCCTTTGACACTGCCTGAAGCTGTTTATACCTCTGTTTCTGACCAGAGACGTTTTTTTTAGAGTAAATTTTTTTTAAGAAGGTTCTTGTCATGACATTTTCAATTTTTTGTTTGGGATTAGTGCATTAGATTTCTTTTACCTTAGTGCTTTTCTTGAGTTCTGTTTGAGTGTGCTTGCAAAGTCTGGGGGTTGTAGAATCATTCTTTTGCTTTTTCTATCTCATTTTATTTCAAAAAAATCCAAAAAATATTTGCTTATTCATCATGAATTGCATTTTGCATTTTGCATTGTACTTGTAATAGATTTGATTTGGAGTATTAGTTAGGATTTCATATAGGAAAGCTTGCATTCATCATTTGAAGAAAAATTGTGCATTTCATGTAGTAGCATACCTTGTTTTCATGGACACAATGCATTTGCATTAATTGTTAGGTGTGCATTTTACTTCATGTTGTGTCATAACACCATTAGTTGCACAGCCATATCCCTCTTTTGAGTAATAAAGCCAATTAAAATCAATGCTTAATTAAAATGAACTACCCTTTTTTCTTTTATAGGGTGCACCAACAAGATTAGGTTTTAGGATCTTGGAATAGTTCATTGTGAGTAAATTCTCCAAGATCACTAAACAACAACATATATGTGTCTGTCCAGGTGAGTGTGTGAAATCCTTGGTATAACCAGTGTTTCTCAGGATCCTCCTCTCAAAAGGGAGTTAATAATGAGGCAGTGTGAGCAGTTATTTGTTGGGATGACCCCTAGTCATAACTGAGTAGCACCGGAGATATTTCCAGGATTGTATTCATATCTGGGGGCTCTTTCGAGAGTTTCGGGCTTTGCTACCCTACCCATACGGTCAATCCCACCTGTGACTATCTGCCTGAGCATTGATTATATTGAGGTGACCTTAGTGGCCTTACCTAGGATATCGAGGGGGTACTTTGCAGGGGTTATTCTACGGGTGTCTCGGCTAGGTTGGGGTCAGACAGCATAGTCACTTTACGCGTTGAAGCTGAGGGCCACAATAATTGGTTATGTACCTCCACTTGTTGTGTATGGGAGTCTCAAGCTTCTCCTAGGTGAGGCATACCTGCTTCATTCGGGAGCTCACTTATTATGCCTTTGATTGCTTGCATTTGGGTTTATATTTTATTAGTGATTGCTCTGTGCATGATAGATTGCCTAGAGTTTGCGTAAATAGAGAGTCTTTTCTATTTTTTGAGTCATTGTGGATTCGGGTATGGTTGCTTGCCATTCTCGTCGTTTAGCAGGACTTCCACCTTCTACATCTCCTCATCCTTTGGGAGAGAGACCTATATAGTCCAGGTGAACTACTTCGCACATTGATTCACACCCCATGGGAGACCATATAGAAGGTATTCCTGAACCACCTTCTCCCGTCTCCCGTTCGTGTAGACGATGGGGAGTTTACTCCTACTTACGATCCTTCACCTGACTTGGCTGAGTTAGCTCCTATGATTTCTGAGATAGGAACCTTTCATGATAGACCTACTCACTCTAGGGTTGATTCCCCATTGACGCATTACCAGTATGGAATGCCGGAGGATGCGGAGACTCATTTTGAACCCGCCAACACTAGTTATGGTAGTTATGGTATGTCTGGTTTTCCCACACATGATTTGGAATTTCATGTCTAATTGGAATTCGAGCCTAACACTATGCCTGGGGGCACTCTCATTCCTTACCATGTAGAGAGGTTTGGGAGCACTAGTCACATTGCACCTTCCATCCCGGTGGTGGAAGTTATATCACATATTCCTCCTAGGTCTAGGGTTAGTGATCCTATTGGGATACCAGATCCAAGACGAGTGACTATAGGGAATAGTACATACTTAATCACATAGATCCCTTCATCCTCTGTCCCTAGTTCTTCAAATGTTCACCCTCCACCTCATTCACGTGGTCCTTCGGGCCGAAAGGTTGCTACGAGTCACGTCCGTACTGCAGTTACTAGACCGGTTGTGTATCATATTCATGTACTACCCATTGTTTCAGGAGGTCATGCTCATACTTCTAGAGGTCACATTCCTACTTCCAAAATGTATATTCCTACTTCCGGAGCATATGTTCCTACTTACGGAGTGTCTCATGGGACATCTCATGCGATGACTTATGGACCCTATTATGGGATGTAGTATGGACAAGGTTCTTCACCTTATGGGGGCAGGTATCAACAACCTACTTATTCTCCAAACTACGGCTTTGTAGCTCCTACTAGTCAAGGTCCACCACACTATGGTGCTTCCATGCCACCCTATACGGGTCAAACAGGAGGACAGTGCTATAGCCAAGGCCATGGTGGTAATCAAACCTATGTGACTCAGGGAGTGGTCCATCAACCTCATCATCCTAGGCTCCCTTTCATCATGACACTCAATCTTCCTGACTTTTTGAGATTGAAGAACGATCCTGTAGCTCATGAATCGGCTTGGCCGGGTGTCCCTACTAAGATTTCCTTGGACATACCTAATTTCGAGGGCAAACTGGGAGAGGATCCGAGCGAACATGTTACTACCTTTCACCTATGGTGATCTTCGAATTCCTTACACCAGGACTCCATCCGTTTAAGGCTATTTCAACACACCCTTACAGGGTCTGTCGTGAAATGGTATATAGAGCTACCTAGGGGGGCATTCGCTTTGTTCGATGACCTAGCAATGACTTTTCTTAACCACTTCTAGCTACCAGTGCGTTATGACGTTGGTACTGAACTCTTGTTGACATTTTGGCAGGATAAAGCCACACATATCTTGGATCATATTCAAGAGTGGCATAGATAGAAGAGGTTAATTAAATCCTTTATACCGTCGGAGTTCCTCCTCGAATGGTTCCTTAAGTCATTATTGCCATATATAGCGAAGGATGTTTCTACATCTGGATTGTAGTATGAGGAACAAGCGATTTTTAGGGCACAGGAACTGGACTTGATTTATGCTTAGTCCGGTTTGTTATATGAAATTATTCCCAATGCTTCGTGTTCTAGTTTTGACCCCAAAGTCAAACCTGGACCACATGCCGATGGCATTGTTGGTTGTGCAAGTGCGAAACCCACGGATTCGGTTGCAAAACAAGTTAGTTAATTGTCAATCAACCAATCTACTTTGGGACAAGATATTTCTTCGTCTCAACCTTCCCAAACGGTGAGTGTACTTTCAGTGCAATCGTCGGACCAGAAGGGTAACCAACAGCCCATACGGAATAGGAAAAAGGGTAATAATAATGGTAAGGGTGGGAATAAGAATAAGAATGAGAATGCTAATAATAATGACAAGAACGACCATAATGCTGGGGGGACAAGCAAGCTAAACGTAAGGTTAATTTCCCTTGCAAGTTATGTAAGGACAGTCACCTCACTTACTTGTTCCCTCGTATCGATGAAGCCTCGAGATTCTTGGCATAGCGCCCAGCTGTGTTAACTAACACTCTACCTCATAATCAAAATATGAACTCGAGGTCCCATGATGAGTCTGGTGGTAATCAAGATCCACTGGAGGGTAGTGGTCGTGGTTGCATTAACATGGTACGTGCTGTGAAAGTTGTGACCCATGTGAAAGATTATGGTTCATCACAACCCAGCCCAGGAAATGAACCTGATCCACCAAGGTCCCCTTTGCATATTTAGAAAGCTATGTATAAACCTGAAGCTGCACCTCGCATTCCTAAGGGAGTCCTTAAGTGTTCGGGGAAAAAACTATTTAGTTGTCGAGGATTTGGGCCACACTCCTTGTGCGATGTATGCATTGGAAGTGCTTCAGAGTTGTCCTTCGCAAAGGAAGGCGTTGCTTTCTGTCCTTGGTGTAAATGATCATGATTCTTCCTCCGTGATTAAATTTGAAACTGCAGGACTTCAGCCTCGCTTGCCTTACTATGTGTCTCTTTTGATTCATGTAGAATGTCTTAATATGACCGTCAAGCGCACTGTGATTGACGAAGGCGCTGCCGCTTCTGTGATGTATTTATCGTGTTGGAAGGGTTTAGGTTCCCCTGAGCTGTTTAAATCAGCAACCATGTTAACTGAATTCAATGGGATATTGTTTAGGCCACACGACATCCTTCCTTCCCTTAAATTCCATTTGGGAGGGTTGACAATTGCGATAGAGGTCAAGGTGGTTGATGCACCCCTTGACTACAATATCTTGTTGGGTAGGAATTGGATGTACAGTATGCAAGCCATTGCTTCTTCTCTATTTTGCGTTGTATGCTTTCCACATAATGGGAAGATAGTCACGATTGATAAAACGACATTCAAGAATCCGTCTGTTACCGTGTCTTTGGGAGCTTCAATCCCGATCGTTGAGCACTCTCAGCTGGAAACTGGGAGTGTGGGTGTAGGCATGTATCCATCCTTCATGGGAAGCTTTAGTTGTCCTACGCCGATCCTTATGATAGGGTCTAGTTCCAGTGAGGCTTCGACATCTATGAGATCGGTGTCTTTTCGCACGAGTCATATGGAAGATCCTTGGATTCTTCCTACACCGAGTACTCTGAGCAAGCCCATCTTGACGCACGTGCCGTTTCCTGCAACTATGATAGCTTATCAAGCTAATCTCAAGTGTGTTGCAGAGCGTAATCTTTCCTCTTCATAGATGAAGGAGGAGGAACCTTATGTGCTGCTGACATGGGTAGTACAGTCTTCTCATGCCCACGACTGCCTTGATATGGTTTTCCCTTCAGATGAAGTGATTATTGAGGCTATGTCCGGAGTTGAGCCACCATGGGAGGAACTCCATCATAGATCTTACTTTCTTCCCGAGCTTGACTTCTTGGAGTGTGAGGATTTCAGGGCGGTTCTTAGTGAGAGAGTTGGTAGTCCTATGGTTCCATTAAGCTCTCTTGGTCTGATGGCTGATGGAAACATGGAAAAGTTCAACGATTCCTATCAATATCTCTTGCGATCCTGGAAGGATAGAGAATGTCTATATTGGGGTGGAATGTTCCCATGCTGAGATTCAAGAATACACCAAGCTATTTAAGGAATTCCTCGACATATTTGCTTGGTCTTACGACAAAATTCTAGGAATCGACCCTCGAATTGTCGAGCACGAGATTAATACTTATCCCAATGCTGGGTCTGTTCAACAATGCTTGCGTGTAGTGAATCCTAGGAAAGCACCCATGATTAAGGAAGAGATAGAAAAACTGTTAAAAGCCGATTTTATCTATCTCGTTCCCTTGACGGAGTGGGTTTCAAACCCCCTTTCGGTGGATAAGAAGCAGGGAGCGATCCACATATGTACTGATTTCCATGATTTAAATCATGCCTATCCTAAGGACAATTTCCCCACACCATTTATTGATCACATTTTGGATGAGTGTGCGGGGAGCGAGGTTTTTTCCTTTATGGATGGCTTTTCCGAGTATAATTAGATACAAATTAAACCTAAGGACCAACATAAGACTGCATTTATTTGTCCTTGGTGAAATTTTACACATTAGAAAATGCCTTTCGGCCTTAAAAATGTCGGAGCTACATTTCAGCGGGAAATTACCTTGATCTTCCACGATCTCAAGTCGATTATCGAAGTATTTTTGGATGACCTTGCTATTCATTCTCGTAAGAGAATGCATCATCCCTATCACTTGAGATTGGTATTCGAAAGATGCCGACATTATTTGGTTAGATTAAATCCTCGTAAGTGCATCTTTTGTGTGAAGTCAGGTCGTTTGTTAGGATTCATCGTTTCTAAAGAGGGTATAAGAGTCGACCCTTTGAAGGTTGAGGCAATACTTCAGTTGTCTCCCCCGAAGAATATTTGTCATCTTCAATGTTTGCAAGACATGGAAAACTTCTTATGGAGATTTGTTGTCAATTTTTCCAATTTGACTAGAGGCTTCATGCGTCTATTGAAGAAGGACACCCCCTTTTGTTGGGATGAGCGAGCCCAGGAGTCCTTTGATGCACTCAAGCAATCCCTAGCATCGGCCCCGGTGATTAGTCTCCCAAAATATAGCTGTGATTTTATACTTTATATGGCCGCGTCCATGGAGACGGTTGGTATGGTTTTGGTTCAAGAGGATGAGGAGCTCCAACAGCATGTCATATACTATCTAATCCAGAACCTTATTGATGCAGAGATTCATTATTCTCATCTCGAGAAGCTTGCTTTAGCTACCGTACATGTGGTTGAGCGGTTGAGACATTATATTATCCCTCGCCAGACCTTGGTTTTAGCCCATGTCAATCCATTTCAATTCATCCTCACTTGAAGGATGATTGGGGGAAAATATAATAAATGGATTGTCATTCTGCAAGAGTTTGATCTCGAATTTGTTTCCGTAAAATTGAAGAAGTCTTTAATTTTTGCAGATCTTATATCGGATTTCCCGAGCGAGGCTGAGGAGTTGGTTTGTGAAGATACGTTTGTAAATGAACACATCTTCTTGATCTCAACTTTACACCCATGGTATAGGGATATCATAATATATTTACAAACATTGAAGGTCCCTACTCACCTCTCATGAGATGAACGATGATGATTACGTCACATGTCTAAGAACTACCTCATAGTGGATAACACTTTGTACCACCGTGGGGTAGATTCCATTTTACGACGTTGTTTAACTCATGAAGAGGCTGAGGTAGTACTGAATGATTGCCACGGAGGGACATGTGGTGGTCATTTATCTGGGATTTCTACAGCTCAAAAGATCTTAAGAGTGGGTTATTTCTGTCCATTGATCTTTAAGGATTGTGTAGATGCGGTCAAGAGGTGCCACCCTGTCCAGGTGTTCACACGTAATATGCGCTCGAAACCTGCCCCGTTACATCCCATTATCACCATCCATCTCTTCACTAAGTGGGGGCTTGATTTTATGGATTGCAACCCAGCTTCGGCTGGGGGGCATCATCACATCATAGTGGCTGTTGATTACTTCACGAAATGGGCTGAGGCTATGCCTACAGTTAAATCTAATAGTGAGACAGCTACCCACTTCATATTCAACCAAATTATTACTCAGTTTGGAATTCCGAAAGAGCTTGTCACTGACCATGGCTTGCACTTTCATAATTGTACGATGGAAGAGTTGGCATCAAAGTTAGGGTACAAGCAAGAGCATTCCTCCTCTTACTACCCTCAAGCGAATGGACAGGTAGAAGCAGTGAATAAATCACTTAAATCCATTCTCCAATGAACCATCACACAAAGCAAGAATAATTGGCACATCATGTTATATCCTGCTTTGTGGGTGTATAGAACCGCTGTTAATACTGCCACGGGTTTTTCTCCATATCAACTTGTACATGGAGTGGAGTTGATATTGGTGGTTGAATGCGAAATTACTTCTTTGAAGCTAGCTGTAGAACTCTTACCAGACACTTCACCTTGAGAAACTTGATGAGAAGCGTCGGGATGCCTTGGTGGCTTAGTGAGGGAGACTTGGTCCTTTTGTGGGATCAACCAAAAGAACCCTTGGGTGCAGGAAATTTAATCCCATGTGGCGTGGTCCTTACGTGGTCAAACATGTGTTAGAGAAGGGTGCTTATGAGTTAGTGGATTACGAGGGAATGGCCTTGGTGGAGCCTAGAAATGGGCTCTATCTCAAGAAGTACTATGCATAATTTTCAGCCAAGGCTGGGTATTGTATATTAGTGTACAATTTTGCATAGTTAGGTCTTTTTCTTATCATGATTAGGTTGGTGATTAGTTTCTATTTCTTTTGGCAGATGTCAATGGAATATTCCACCTACATAGGATTCGCTGACGGTGCAAGCCGACACACTCAACACTCAGCCTCTGCTGCTTGGGTGATTTATAATCCTATGGGTCAGGTACTGTCTTCAGGAGGTGTATGTCTATAGCCATCTTCCAACAATGTTGCTGAATATAGTTTCGTTATTGAGCTTCTACAAGATGCTATCTCACATGGCGTTCTCTCTCTTGAGGTACGTCTTGATTCGGAGTTAGTAGTGTCACAGCTTAATGGTTTGTACCATGTTAGAGATCTGACGTTATTAAGAAGATTCTTACGTGTGAGATTATTAGAATGACAATTTGACAATATATCATACATACATATTCCAAGAATTAATAATCAAGTTGTTGACTCATATGCTAACTACGTGTTAGATTGGCATTTGTTTCATTCATAGTAAAATAATCACAAACACAATTTTTACACATGTAAATAAATAAACCGATCACCATAAATTTTTTTATATAAACATCCAAAATGTGGTAATACATAGTGTCATGATACAAAAATGGGGCTCTCAAGCCACCAACATATAATACACGGTAGTACAAAATGTATAGAATCCCAGGTATCTAATCCTATGGAGGAAGAGGAGGGTTGTGATCATGGAAGGTCACTACGGCTCTAGCTAGCCATTAGAATAATTGCACCCATGCTCGTGGCACACCCACCACCTGGCACTGCATAGCCTCAGGCAAGTCCTCGACTTGAGCCATGGGAACCCAGTGTGTCAGCTTAACAAAATTGGTATGAATGCTCTAGAGCGTCCGCTCCGCATCCACACCCGTGATATCATCTCCTCTTCCCCTCTGTCTGTGATGAGGGAAGCCTTCTGGTTGCCTTGGTCCCACATATGCACACAAATGGTAGATGTCACTATGTATTGTCACACAAAAACATGTCTTTTGATTCCATATAATCAGAAAACACAACAAAATTAAATAACTCAAAAATTTAAAAAGAGGGTCGAGATTTGTTACCTATATCGCCATATGCCAATCCTGGTGGTAGCGGCATGTCCAGGTCGCCCTGAAAATCTATCCTCGCATAGGGGTAGTCATCGATGGCAACTATCTATCGTCACCACCATGAAAAGAAGTCAAATAGATAGGGGTTGGCCACCCTACCTCCCCCTAGTCTGCGCATAGCATCTTCCCAATGCCGTTGGGCCAGATCTCGAACCCCGTGAAGAGGAATGTCCACTCTAGGGCTCAATCCTAGAACATGCTCAAAGAAAAACGTGCTCAATATACTGCTGAACCCGAAGTTCTGTACTATGCCTGCCTTACACTCATTGAGCTGTTGTTTCATGTTGCTCAGTAGTGTAGTGCTCCAGTCATAAATCGTGGGTCTCATGCATTCCACTGCATAGAATATCAGAGGCCGCGAGGCTCGGTGGAGTGATGCCAAGCCTGCTATCCTGCCCAATGTCAATAGTATGGACTTTAGGACCAGCACCTGTATAGCATTGGTAGGGACTTGACTCCCCACCTTCTCTGTGTCTAGATAGCAGTACACCACAATGTACTTGTCGATAGTCAGGCCACCTCCTAGCCCACCATGAGATTGAAGGTTCACTACCTCCCCCCGTTGGGAAAGCCCAGTAATGAAGTATATGTCCTCCACCTCTAAAGTGAGGGACATCCCATCTATTTGGAAGGACTTAGAGTCTGGATCCTAGTAATCCACCAGCATCTACAATAGTCTTGGTTTGGCCCTCAAGCCACCAAGACACCAAAACTTATAGAGTCCACATGCACGTAGAGCTTGTTGAGCCATTAGTTCAGCCCTTACTCCCTCCTCTACCTCACCATGTTCACGCTCTCTCCACTCTAGGACCATCCTGCACAAGAAATTGCAAATTTTCCCATTAGATTACATAAAAAACCTTATGTGCGGCCTCATACGCGAGTGTTTTCCAAACAGCCGCATATGTATGCGGCTTTGGGGGCATTTTCCATGTATATCCAGCCCTATATGCAGAAAACCCTCGATTTCCATGTGGGCCGTAGCACCCTTTTTAGTTTGTCCTAGAAAACTCAATTGACCATGGAATTTGATAAAAATTGCATTGAAATGGAAGAGAACAACATGGGTAAATACCTGGAAGAAACGGTAGTGAATTCCACCGGTTGGATCTCCTGGAATTCGCTATTGAAAATCTGAGCTCAAATGGGTAAAAATTTCAAATGTTTTATAATATTTTGAATTGTTTACTATTTATAGAAAATTTTCAATTTTTTGAAAATTTTTACCCCCTTTCCTATAGTTTGGACAATTTCTAATCATTTTCGACCGTTTTTGACCTAATTCATGATGTAGAGGACCTTTTTCAGTGCCGTTTCAGCCATTGGATTGACTCATTCGTACCGATCTCAGGTATCATCTCTAAACTGGCATATAGGTTAGGTTTCATCACCGTTTGCATTTTGCATGACCTTATGACCATTTCATCATAACCTTAGGTACGAACCCACTCTATCATGTCACAGAACCTTCTTGCTATTTTAGAAGTGGCATGATATGAGTGGTAGAGCTTAACCTTAAATGGGTACCCTAGTTAGTGCCTTATTTGCATTTGGTGCCCATGCTGATGTTTTCTCCTTTAGGGTGTGGGAGTCCATTGTATAGTACTACCATGACATTTCGCAAGAGCCTCATACTCCTCTTGATCTTTTGCTGGCCTATTTCCCTTAGCACTCCCTCATGTCAAGTTGTGAATGCATTATCATGAGCTTTTCCTGCCTTATTGAGCTTTATGCCGGCTTCCCTGACATTGCGTTTCAGCCATATAGCCCGAGCTTGTCTCATGCCTAGCCATGCAGAGCCTTTTTTTATATCCTTTGCAATTTGATTCCCTTTTTACCGGGAGGGGATTTTCCCTTGAGTGTCGACATCCTACACATGTATCCTTGCATTGAGCATAGGTATGTTCCACTGCTTGGAACTAGTTTGTTTTCCCTTATGACACTTGTCTCCTCCTAGTCTGTAACTATAAAGCAATTTTATTCTTTTTCAAGCTTTTTAAATATTTGAAAAAGTCCAAAAAAAACCAAAAAACCAAAAAGATGGACAAGGAAAGATGTTATCTTTGGCAGCTGTTGAGTCGTGTCGCCTTCAAACAGAGCACTGTATATCACATCCATTGGTTGGGTTTATAGTTTGACTTTAGGAGCTGTACTCATTTATCTGAGTTTATCTCCACCGACTGGTTAAGCTTCCAGTCCCCATGGAGCCTCTGTTGATGCCTCCTATGTCGCAGAGATGTCCCAGTTTGTATATTGAGTCTATGTTGCCTTTGTTTAGTCACCATATGCCATTATGCTCTTGTTCGAAGGAAGTTGAAACCTGAGTCGACCATTCCTCAGTTATCTTGATTTGCATGTCAGCCATTCCCGGTACAGTTACTGGTTCATGCACCTTATGATCAAGTCCCTCCAAATTACATCTTTTCTGAGTACTTTGTGTTGGATGATGGGGGATTCCTTAATTCCCTCCTTCCAATGGATTTCATCCCATCAAATTCAGATCATTTATTCTAGGATTGGAATATAGAGTCATTTTGAGTGACTTGAGACTTGCAGTCATCAGTGGTAGGTTCTCTCGCCATTGACAGTCTTTGGGAATACATCAATGTCCCCTGATTGATGGATCCTCTCAAGTGTTTGACCTCAACACATTTATTCACACTTGTTAGTTTGCACTCTAGTACCTTGATTCCCATTTTCATTATCGGTGGGTGATCTCGCATCTATTAACGGTATACATCAATCACTGGTAATTAGACGATGGACTACTATGTTCGACCTCGACACCTCTATTCACATAGTAGGACATGTACTCATAGCATTTGTGTAGAAGACTTTCCAGTTTAGTGGCATCTCTTATATTCTACCTCCTTGATCGTGCCAGTGTTCATGAGATTTTAGCTCTCGTGACTTGATTCCAGTTTATGTCAAACATTTCCAGCCACTATGGAGATCTTGATCTGTTATATATCTTCAGCCATTATGGAGATCATGGTCCTTTGTATATCTTCATCATGGATATTCTGATCTATGTATATTGTACATGGCGATGACCACTTATGTGATATCTTGTATCATGCCTATTCATGGCCATTGTACTCTTATGTATCCAGGACTGTTATATGTATTTGCAGTTATGTGCAGAGTTGTATCATTGTGCTATGCTGATTGGGTGGCTGGTCTTCCATTTGGGATTCTTCATCACTCCACTTCTGGGATGGACTTATAATGTATTTCATCCATCGTATGACCCCTCTGACCTCACACATTAGGGGGCATCTGTTATAGCTGATTTTACCACTCTAGGTGAATCACACTTATATGGCCTTTCCCCTGTCCCTCTGCAGACTCCTTAGACCCCTTGGACCATTTTTTTTTTGATGTTTCCTTGAACATCCCTAAAAACATGTGAAAAATGATACATGCGACTTTTAAACCTCTAATCGTGTATATACATGGGTTTGACCACTAAAACCACGTACATTGGGATGTGTACAAAATCCAAATCCTTTTGGAGTTTTCCTTGACATGGATCCAACTCACTTGACTCCTAGCCTTCCCTATGCCTTGAGATCGCTCAGATTTGACCTTTCATTACCCCTTTGAAAATCTATATAAGGAACTCTATGGTACATTGAAGGCATATGAGAGAATTGAGAGCAAAGAAACTATAGTCCATTGTTGCTAGAACTTATGCTTGAGTCTGCATCCCTTTGTCCCTTGGAGCACTTTTGTGTTCTTCCCAAGCTTGCCTTTTACTTGTGAGCTTGCTATCGAGAGATGGAGGATTGAGGTGGTGGAGGCCCATGTGGGGGATTCAGTTTCTCCGATTCGCAGACGTACCGATAGAGGTTGTATCTATTGTAATCTCTAATTTATATTAATAGAAATATCTTTTCCTGTCCAATAATGTGTGTTTGAATGAATATTTTATCCATGGGATGATTTCAAATGTTTATACATTGTTGATTATATATGCTAGAATAGATCTAACACCATGATATATAGTATGCTTGTATTGTTTACTTGTTGTTGAGGAAGTAATTCATCAATTCAAGCTGAATTTGGAAAGATCAACGGGGATCTACTTCAACCGTCCGGAATAAGGTATGAGGTATGATCCTTTAGTGTTAGACATTTACTTTCTATTGCATATTGGAAAGGATTGATTTCTGGATTCAAGCTGTCTGTTGTGGTACCCCAGGCCATAGTAATTTCTCTCCATAACAGGTAGCATATCAGTTAGCTCTACCAACAAATCTAAGAGTTCACAATGTTTTTCACATTTTTGTATTAATAAAATATGTACATGATACTACTCATGTTATTAATTGGAATGATGTGCAGGTAGAACCTGAAGGATATTTTCTGGTAGAACCAGATTGTATCCTCGAACGGAGGGAGATCTCACTTCGGAATCGTACCATTGGTCAGGTGAAGCTGGAATGGAATCACCTTAGTCCAGAAGAAGCCACCTGGGAATTGGTAAGTCATATGCGGGATGCATATCCGATTCTATTTTAGGGGAGGTCTGAGGACAAGGAATAAATAACATTGAGGATGATGTTATAAATTAAGGGGGCGTGTATGTCACATGCCCCAATTTGCAAAAACAATTTAATGTTATTTGAGGAACATTGTGTTATATGTTATGCTAAGTTTGTAATTGATGACCAAGTAGGGTCAAGAATAATTAATGTAAATTCGAATATTTTATTTATAAATAAATAAATGATGAGACAAAAGCTTAGGGAAGCTATTAAAAGAGTGTTAGCAGCTCTCTTGGTGGAGGAGACTGGGTGGAGAGTACACTGACAAGTGGCAACATCCTCAAAATACTTTCAACCGTTGCAAGAGGAAACTTCCCTATATTTGTGGTCATGATTCCCCAAGAAAGTGGAATTGGAGTAGGTGGCTCATTAAGTGAAAACTGACCTAGAAGACCTAGGAATTTCTATAAAATTTCCCATTGAAGACAACTGAGGTTGCTCATTTCTGAGAAGTGATCATTCAGAGTGAATGAATTTACTCACGAGAAATTCGATGGAGGGGATTACTGAAGTGAGTTTGAGGGTTCAACTATCGAGACTAAACTTATTGCAGCTATTAGGCAGATTTGGATTACTGAGGTAATTGGACAAGTTAGGTGATAAAATGTATTAAGGACATATCATTCACCCAATACTCTACCAGGAGGACCAGGAAACAGGCTCGGGGGTCCTGAGGAAGACCAGTCTAATCTTTATCCAGGAGTTGGTTGGGAGGAAGAACCTCCTTAAGCTATTGTCACCTCATCATTGCTAGGTTCTATTTGTTTCATGTTATTTTATTGATTTACTATCTTCAGTAAAATGTTTACTAGTTTTCAAATACAAGCATGTTAGTATTTAATTAGGGTTTATGAAGAAAGGAGTAACTGTGTATTATTGGACTTAGTAATTGGTAGATTATGTTAGAAATAGTAGTAAATATGATAAATGAGAAATAAATAGAATTATAATTCCATACTGTAATTTTTCACACTTGGCTTAGGCAGTACTCTAGTACAGTTGGGTGTTTAGGTAGATATGATGATTTTCATTTAACCTGAATGAAAAATGTAATTAAATTCTGCTATAGATTGCTTATGATTTATTCTGTAAAGAAATAGTAAATACTTTATCTAATGAATGTATTTACTTCAAACAAGAACCGAACATAGGTATATAAAGATATTTAATAATCATACTACTTATAGAACTATTTTAATACTAGTATTCTTTATAAACAAAAAACATACAGTTTAACAAATAAACATAGGTATAATAAACATACTATCATCTAGGGTTTAGGTTAAGATAATTTTCAATACAATCTTATAACAATTGATTTCCAGACAATACGTGTCTTTGATTTAAGACAAAAGTTTCTACTGTAACCTCAATACAACTACCTAGGATTTTGAAAGATAAACTTAATCCTATTATCAAGCTTGTAGTATTTACCCTAAATATTCCTTTATAAGAACTAAAACAACTGTAAAAATCATTAAAGGAAAATAATAAAACAAAGCTAAGAATTTTCCATGTAAAGTTTATTCTTTCATCAAACTATAGGGTATACTTGAAAATTTACCCTTATGAGCCAAACAGAGAAACAATAATACTCTTAACACAGTAAAAATTCCCATAATTACATTGCACTGTAAATCATTTTAATTACATGATAATAAATTAAAATAATACAACAATAATTTGTTAAAAACAAAATTGATTAAGAAGAAATGGCTTATGGCCTTTAAAATTCAAGGTCGAGGCTCAGGCATGTTAAAAACAGAACTATACAAAGTAATATTTATCGAACAGTAAACATACATTACTGATAGGTAAACACCCTTAATCCATTTACAAGTATTGATTGTTTAACAATCTTTCTTTTTCTTTAAAAATCTATTTTAAAAACTAAAAATAAACCAGACAAAGGTCGACAACCTCACAGGGCTTAGAGCTGAGCTATATCAAAATAAGTAAAATAAGTGTACGTTGCTCATGCTGTAAAGGCTCACACTTAAAAAGTATTTATCATGGAAACATAGACTTCCTCCTCCTTGCACAAATTACCCTCTAATGGTTTCAAACTCATACAGAACAAGCAAGCAAGAAACAACAAGCTAGCAGGTAAACCGAGGCCGTGCTTTTTCAACTGTAAAGAACCTAACTTCGAACGACCACAACAAATTGCAGGAAGAAACCCTCATTTGTAACTAGGGCTTACCATTTGAATTCTCAAGTGAAATGTTGAAGGAGAAGCTCATTTCCACCTACAAATCCGGGATAAGGACCTACAAGTTTACAAACCTTATCATTACAAATATTTCTTTAAATTTGTAAAAACCCTTCTATAAAAATTAACCTAAAAAAAATTTGAGTGTAAATATTTACCTGTTAAAGTTTCTGAATGAAACTGAGGTAACCAGCCACTGTGGATCGATTTGGCACCGGACTAGAAAGCCAAGAAGACACTGAGTTAGCTCTGCAAAGGAAAAATGAGCAAACAACTCAACCAGATCAATAAGTACTCCTGGTCGAGCTCTGTCGATCTGATTGCAGGCTCAAGAGAAACACAAACCTCGAGTCCTAAAGAGAAAACAATATCTAAACTCACTGGAAACCACATTCAACCTTTAAAGACCAAAAACCACTCATGAACTGTCTCAATATAGTCACAACATTTGAAAATGGAAGCAAGCTATCAAAACTTGAAGAAGTTTATAGGTCTCCAATGGCCATGAGCTCTCAGCTCAGCCAACAAGACGAAGGAACCCTCGCTCTATAGAAAAAATGTGTAGGGTTTTGGAGTTATAAGTCAACCCTTGTGTGGATAGAACCAACCCATGTGCCCTTCTAAATATTTCCTCCATCGTGGGTAGAGTTCCATAGTCAGCGCTGCAGCAAAATGATTTACAATCAAACCATTAATCATTATAAACTATATTATTTCCCATAATTTGATATTACCATGGTGTATTGATACTTAGGGAATCGACTATAGGATATAACATAAATATTTATGTTTATTATAGATATTTCTTTGTTAATAAATTGATTTAGATAGTTATGTTTGTTAGCTAGGGTTGATGGAAGTAGTAAGAAGGACTTGTGAAATTAACCATAGTAAGAAGAAGAGCCATGGAATCTTGGAGCTTAGCCTTGAGTTGTATTTGAAGGAGTATTCAGTTAACTAAAGACAAAAAACACTAAAGAAATCCCAATTAAATTTTAACAACTTAATGATGAAGTTATAATAAAAAGCATAAGTAACTTGATCATTCTTTGAGAGAAGGGCGTCTATAGAGTCTTGAAGTGAAGGTAGCTGTGAGAAACACCAAATAGTATGGAGTGAACTTAAGCCCAACTATGAGCTATATGCTCTCTATGAAAATTATAAATAACCATTACAGAAAACAAAAATAATAGTGTTCGTAGATCTTTAAAGTATAACATTCAATCGATTGGAGGAACTTTGGATAATACTTGTTCTTGCAAAGTTTTAACCCATGTTTATGTAATTGGTAAAAACGTCATTACATAGTTAGATATAAATAAAAAATATGGAGTTGGAACGACAGAAAAAGATTAACTTTACCTCCTTGAAAACAAGAAGCATATTAAAACATTTTCTAAAACTAGCATCTTAATCATGCTAGGGATGTGGCTTCTCGACATGAATTTAAATAACACCCTACTGGGTCATACACTTACTTGCTAAACCTGTAAGGAATCAATAGTCCAATTGAGTTAGATGAACTCTAAGTAAGCCCCGACCACACACAAGAATTCTTACCTACTTGATAAAAGATAAACATCAGTATATCTAACAGCAACAAAATGCAAGTTCTTTTCTAGCCCTGATAAAATTCCAGTTGCTAAGTCATTAATAACACTAACATAAGTTTTTAAGATTACACCTTTTAGTGTACAAGTTATTATAAAGAAGTGATCCTATGTTATTTTATAAACTGTTTCATTTTCTGTTAACCATTAGCAGGTAACTTAGCTGCGACTTTAGACATTTTATGTCACTTGAAAATTTTTAAATTTTTATGAATTTTTGGGTTATTACATACACATTAAGATATCTCAGGTGAGACTGCACCTACCTCGCAGGAATTTCCGAATGAGCTTGCTTTGTTGTGATGATGTCTTTTGGTGTCTTATTGGTATTGTGTTGTTGATTGAATCGCAGGTCAAGACAAGAAGGAGATAGAGGCCAACAATTCTGTTGAAAAAATTTCCTATGAAATGTAGGAGGAAGAACATGCATTTGGGATGAGGAAACTGAGGTTGTAGGTACAGATGGTCACAGGTTCCCCTTGCATGAGTGTTTTAAAGAACAACCAAGCAATTTGCATAGGAAGACACAGTTGGAGCAACAATCATGGAGCCGACAAATTCCTGGAGAAGTTCAGTACAGTCATGGGTTTTATGATCTGGTAGCTAAGCATGATGAGTAGCTTGGTCATGACAGGTGTATAGTGATATTTTCAAACGGATGTCATGGCCCAATGGCTGCACCTGTGGGGAATCTGCACAATGGGAATGATAGGATGTTTATGCATGACGAAAATTAGAGGTTCAAAAATAACCTCCTATCATCTCGATTCACATTACTGCCCTCCATCAAGTAGGAAAGAAGGGCCTGCAAAACTAGTCACCTGCTTGATTTTCTTCACTGGAAGTCGGAAGTCACATGACTGGGAGGTAATGCTTGTGTAAAGTAGGGTAGGTAGTATCGATAAATCTCATCCTGGCGAGCATTTTATTTCCGTAATTTTTCATTTTTATTGTCATCTATTTGGATTATATTTTCAGAGCACACTGGTAAGATTCCAGTAAGGAACCACAAGCCATCCCAATGTATTAGGCACATGATGTACGTAGGTTCTTTTCTACCTCATAGGGAGGATAGGATCCCCAAGTTGGAGCCGTTGTTAGCACTCATGCTAAATTTTGAATAGGCGTTGACGACAATAGGATGGCAGGAAGGGGTATAGACATAATTTTTTTGGGCTTGATGACTTTGACAATGGTCACCATAGGAACAGGAAGTACAGAGCAGCAGAGGTTGAGGATTCCACAACAAAGGAGGCATGTAGATAACTAAGCTATGAAGGCACACGAAATCCGTGGCTTGCCTTGCTTCACAGGGATCATCATCAAATCCTATCAAATATATGATGGGTGTACTCCCTCATGGTGGGAGATATAGGGAACATAAGGGTGCCTTAAGGTTGTGACATATGAGAAGGCTCACAAAGCTTAAACGGATAGGATCTCCAAATCAAAAATATCTATGGCGGAGGACCTTTTCGTTGACCCAACTTGCACGGTAAATAAGGAATAGGATGGCTACGAAGTGGAGGGAAAGGCCCCTTGTTCTTGAATGGTAGCGATCTGACAAGGAGAAAATCAACAACCCTTTTTGAGGTCATAGAGAGAAGGTGCGCGATGGATAAGGGGAAGGAGGTGATGCGAACCATGTAGGGCCCTTCACCTCTGACGATAGGGATTCAACAAAGAAATTAACTAACGACCTGGATCTATCTCCTAATAGAAACACTCACAAGGGTTAACTGACAGGTGGATCGCAAAGTGAAACAGGGACCACCTTCATCAAACGGTCAAGATCTAGCATAGAAGAAATCTGCGGCCCGGGTTTATTCTGAGGGCCGAATATGCTAGGGGAAATATGAAAGAGAGGGGCCGTGAAACAGAGGCTGAAGTAGGTAATAGTGATGGCAGAGGTCATGTTTTGAAGATATGAGAGTTATTGCTTGCCATGCGTAGAGAGGATGAGTTCCATAATGATGAGGCAACATAAGGAAAGAATGGCCTTTATATGTTGTATGACAATAATGCTAGAGGTCACCTCAGAAGCAGTACCGGGGATTCACTACCAACAAAGGGTAGCGTAGTCATCATTTTTGCATAAGTGATTGGACCGAGATCCAAGTGATCACTGGTGTTGTTATCATGCCACTTAACGATGGCACATGTGGGAACTCGCCAATCATGTCGTCGAATTTAGCTACCCGACTCGATATAAAACCATAGTCGAAGCCATTCGAATACATATAAGAAAGTGACTGTTATTAGCCAATTTCTATGACCACTCTTTCTTTGCTAAGGATCCTAGGAGCTCGATATGGAACTACCTATGGCTTTTCTATCGAGAATATTCTCTATCTTCTTGGAGACATGGTTCCTGGTGGGATTTCACATGTTGATAATTCCAGCCATTGGGATAAATACATTCTCTGCAATATGTTATAGCTGATTTTACCACACATGGTGAATCACACTTTTATGGCCTTCCCTATCCCTATGTAGACTCCTTATACCCTATGGACCATTTTTGTTCCTTTGATGTTTCCTATACCATCCCTAAAAACATGCTTAAATTTCCATACATGACTTTTAAACCCTTTATCGCGTATATACGGGGTTTGACCTCTAAAACCATGTACATTGGGATGTGTGCAAAAATCCAAATTATTTTGGAGTTTTCCTTGATGTGGATCTGATTCACTTGTCTCCTGGCCTTCCATATGCCTTGAGATCTCTCGGATATGACCTTTCATTACCCCATTGATGAGCTATATAAGGAACCCTTTGGATACATTGAAGGCATATGAGGAATTGAGAGCAAGAGAACTATAGTCCATTGTTGCCGGAACTTGTGCTTGAGTCTACATCCCCTTTGTCCCTTGGAGCACTTTTGTGTTCTTCCCAAGCTTATCTTTTGCTTGTGAGCTTGCTATCGAGAGATGGAGGATTGAAGTGGTGGAGGCCCAAGTGGGGGACTCGATTTCTCCGATTCATAGACATGCCGACAGAGGTTGTATTCATTGTAATCTTTGATTTTATATCAATAGAAATATCTTTTCATGTCCAATAATGTGTGTTTGAATGAATATTTTATCCATGGATAATTTCAAATGCTTATATGTTATTGATTATATATGCTAGATTAGAGCTAACACAATTATATATAGTATGCTTGTCTTGTTTATTGAATGTTGAGGAAGAAATTCATCAATTCAAGCTGAAGTTGGAAATCTCAATGGGGATCTACACCAACCATCTAGAATAAGGTACGAATCGAGATCCTTTAGTGTTAGTTGTTTGGTTTCTCTTGCATATAGGAAATGATTGATTTCTGGAGTTAAGCTATCTATTGTGGTACCCAAAGCCATAGGAATTTCTCTCTATGACAGAAATGGTGATTGCATTGGGGAGTTCCTAGTAGTCTTCCTTTGGGGGTTTTTATCGGCATTCAATGTTCTTGAATTGCTCTTATTTCTCTGTTTCTGTGTCGGATATGGGGGCATGTTTGCATGGTAGTGTCTGAATTGGTGTGAATTTTGTCTTAGTTCATCTGTTTTCCTTTATTTTTATACATTTCTCTTCCTGTACGTGAGTTTTTTACTCACTGTCACGTACACACATGGATTTTACTACTATATCCGTGTACATACAGGGTTTTACTACAAATAGTCATGTATGCCTTTAGTTTTTCCTTCTAGAGGAAGATTGCTTGTTGCTGGGTGAATTTTGATGATTGCTGAGTCTCCTTTGATACTGCTAGAGTCTGTATACACCTCTGTTTCTTACCAGAGACATTTTTTTTAGGGTAAATTTTTCTTTTAAGAAGGTTCTTGTCATTATATTTTCGATTTTTTGTTTTGGGATTAGTGCATTAGATTTGTTTCACCTTAGTACTTTGTGTGAGTGCTGTTTGATGGTGCTTGCCGATTCTGGGGGTAGTAGAATCATTTTTTTGCTTTAGTATCTCATTTTTATTCAAAAAATCCAAAATATTTTCTTTTTTGCATCATTATGCATTACACTCTGCATTTCGCATGGTACTTGTACTAGATTTCCTTAGAGTATTAGTCAGGACTTCATATAGGAATGATTGCATTTGTCATTTGAAGAAAAAAATTGCATTTCACGTAGTAGCATGCCCTGTTTTTCATTCGACACAATGCATTTGCATTGATTGTTAGGTGTTCCTTTTACTTCATGTTACGTCATAACACCATTGGTTGCACGGCCATCTAACTCTTTTGAGTAATAAAGCCAAATAAAATCAACTCTTAATTAAAATGGATTACACTATTTTATTTGATAGGGTACACCAACAAGATTAGGTTTTAGGGTCTTGGAATAGTTCATTGTGAGTAAATTCTCCAAGACCACTAAACAACAACATGTATGTGTCTATCCAGGTGAGAGTGTGAAATTCCTTTGTATAATTAGTGTTTCTTAGGATCCTCCTCTCAAAAGGGAGTTAAGCACGAGGCAATATGAGCAGTTATTGATTGGGATCACCCCTAATCATAACTGAGTAGCACCAGAGATATTTCTAGGATTGTATTCATATCTGGGGGCTCTTTTGAGAGTTTCAGGCCTTGCTACCCTGCCCATACGGTCAATCCTACCTGCGACTGTCTACCTGAGCATTGATTATATTGAGGTGACCTTAGTTTCCTTACTTAGGTTATCGAGGGGGTACTTTGCAGGGGTTATTTCGTGGGTGTCCCAGTCATGTTGGGGTCAGACAACATAGTCGCTTTATGCGTTGAAGCTGAGGGCCACAATAATTGGTTATGAACCTTCGCTTGTTGTGTATGGGAGTCTCAAGCCTCTCCAAGGCGAGACATACCTGCTTCTCTCGGGAGCTCACATATCCTACCCTTGTTTGCTTGTGGTTGGATTTATATTTTATTGGTGTATGCTTTGTGCACATTGGCTTGCCTAGGGTTTGCGTAATTTAGAGAGTCTTTTTCATTTTTTGAGTTGTTGTGGATACGGGTACGGATCCTCGCTGTTCTCGTCGTTTAGAAAGACTTTCACCTTGTACATCTCCTCCTCCTTTGGGAGAGAGAAGAAAATGGTCCAGGTGGATTCATACCCACATTGATTCACACACGATGGGAGATCACGAAGATGGTATTCCTGAGCTATCTTCTCCACTTCATGTGGACGATGAAGAGTTTACTCCTTGATTTGATCCTTCACTTGATGCGGTTGCACATTCTGAGTTTGATCCTTCACATGAAATACATACTCACTCTAGCTATGATCCCTCACTCATAGGTCACCAGTATGGGATTTTGGGCGACGAGACTCTCCATGAACCTACAAGCACTAGTTATGTTAGTTATGGCATGTTTGGTAACCCTATACATGATACATCATTTTTTGCCGAAATGAAATTTGATCCTAACACTATGCCTAGGGCATTCCCATTTCTTTCCATGTGGAGATATTTTGGAGCACGAGTCATATTACACCCTCCATCCTGATGGTGGAAGCCACATCTCATGTTCATCCTAGACCTAGTGTTAGCAATCCTATTCGGATACTAGAACCAACATGAGTGACTATTGGGAATACCACGTACATAGTTTCACATGTCCCTTTGTCCTCTATTCTTTGTTCTTCGAATGATTTTCCTCCCCCTCATTCACATGGTCCTTCATGCCATAACGTTGCTACGAGTCATGTCCGTACTGTTGCTACTTTCCCAGTTGTGTCTCACACTCAAGTACCTCCTGTTGTGTCGGGAGGTTGTATCCCTACTTATGGAGGTCATGTTATTACTTCTACAACGTATATTCCTACTTACATAGTGTCTCATGGGACATCTCATGGGATGTCTTATGGACCTTATTATAGACCACAGTATGCACAGACTTATTCGCCTTATGGGTATGGGTATCAAAAACCCGCTTACTCTCTGAATTATGGCTTTGTAGCTCCACATAGTCAAGGTACACCAAATTATGGTGCTTCCATGCCACCCTATATGAGTCAAATGGGAGGAGGCTACTATGGCCATGGCCATGGTGGTTATGGTCATCAGTCCTATGTGAATCAAAATTATCAGGGAGCGCCTCTTATACCTGCTCAACCTAGGCTCCCTTTCCTTGCAATGTTAAATTTTCTTGACTTGTCGAGACTAACAAATGATCTGGTATCTTATGACCTGGATTGGACAACTGTCCATAATAAGCTTCCCTCGGACATTCCCAAGTTCGAGGGCAAACCAGGAGAAGATCCGAGTGAACATGTTACTAAATTTCACCTATGGTGGTCTTCTAATTCCTTACATGAAGATTCGATCCGTTTAAGGCTATTTCAACGCACTCTCACCAGGCCTGCCATGAAATGGTACATAGAGCTACCTAGGGGGGAATTTGCTTTGTTTAATGACCTAGATACGACTTTTCTCAACCACTTCCAACTACCAGTGCATTACGACATTGGTACTAAACTCTTGTTGACAATCTGGCAAGATAAAGCCACGCATATCTCGGACCATATCCAAGAGTGGCGTAGACAGAAGAGTGTTAACACCCCAAAATGGTTAACTACCTCATCTACCCCATTTCATGGCTCATTTGTCCATTTTCCTACCATATTTCCCTGAAAATCCCACTAAAAAGCCTCCAAAAGGCTTAAAATGCCTCCAAAAGGCCATAAAACCATCTAAAAAGGCTCCAAAAGGCCTA
>LPNX010348986.1:123116-263372 GCA_001517045.1 Pseudotsuga menziesii
AGTCAAAAGCATCCTGCCTCGGCCGAAATTATTCTCGAAACCCTAGCTTACCAACAAGCCATTTTCGCCATTGAGAACCTTTTTGGCCCATTTCCACCACCGGAAAAGGAAAGGAAGCAGCTTGGAGCTCGAAGCCACCGACATCGGACCAGCGCAACGGACTCCACCAACCTCCTCATCGGAGGTAATATAAATAAAATCACTATTACACATTTCTTTACTGTTCTTACTTCATATTGTTTATTTACTTTTACTGCTTTAGTTTAGTTTTATTTTTGTTTACATTATTGAACTGCTACTAAGGATTCTAGATTCCTTAGTAGGTGCTCATTAGCACAAGCTAGGGTGAAAACCCTAGCTACAAAGAGATTGATTAAAGCCTTCATACCGCCAGAGTTTCTCCTCGAGTGGTTCCTTAAATCATTAATACCTTATATAGCGAAGGATGTTTCTACATCCGGAGTTTAGAATGAGGAACAAGCCATTTTTAGGGAACAGGAATTGGACTTGATTTATGCTCAATGCGGTTTGTTATATGAGATCATTCCTAATGCTCTGCATTCTAGTTTCGACCCTAAGGTCAAACCTGGACCACATGCCGATGGCATTGTTGGTTGTATGAGTACCAAACCTATGGATTTAGTTGTGAAAAATGTCAGTCAATTATCTATCAACCAATCTACCTCGAGACAAGCCTTGGCTTCATCTCAACCCACCGAAATGGTGAGTGTGCTTGCGATATAATCGTCGGACCAGAAGGGTAACTAGAAACCCGGAAGGAATTAAAAAAAGGGTAAAAATAATTGTAATGGTGGGAATAGGAATGAAAATGCCAACTCTAATGACAAGAAGGCCTGAAATTCTAGGGGGGACAAGTAACCTAAATGTAAGGTTAAGTTTCCTTGCAAGTTATGTAAGGATGATCACCTCACTCACTTGTGCCCTATGATAGACATTAGAGGAATTTTGGGGTCTAAAATGGGCCTCCTAAGGAAAATAATAAAATAATAGTTAAAATAATAAAATAATGGTTAAAATAATAAAATAATATTAATTAATTTTGGAGGAAGAAAGAAAAAAACTACTTTTTGTGTTCGTATTTTCGACATATCTCCCTGTGTTTTTACTCAAATTTCGATCGGGAGAGCTCGTTGGATGCGGAATTTGATTCCGCATCCAACGAGTACCCACACGGCATACTTTTTACAGACCCCGCTACCCCAAAAACAAGAAATACCTGAAAAAACGTGATGATGACATCATCATCACGTTTTTTCAGGTATTTCTTGTTTTTGGGGTAGCGGGGTCCGTCAAAAGTATGCAGTGTGGGTACTCGTTGGATGCGGAATCAAATTCCGCATCCAACGAGCTCTTCCAATCAAAATTTGAGTAAAAACACAATGAGATATGTCGAAAATACGAACAAAAAAGGTAGTTTTTTTTAATGACAAATATGCCAATTCGACCATTATGGTTGACTTATTTTATTGAAATTCTATTGGATCTTGAATTCCAACTCACAAAAACTTATTTTGGCACGGTTTCTTATAAGGCCCATTTTAGACCCCAAATTTCCTCTAATGAGAAGCCTCGAGATTCATAGCGCAAGGCCCAGTTGTGCCCAGCTGTGCTAACCAACCCTTTACCTCATAATCAAAACATGAACTTTAGGACCCATGATTAGTCTAGTGAGGATCAAGATCCAGCGGAGGCTTGTAGTGGTCATGGTTGCATCAATATGCTGCATGTTGCTAAGGTTGTGACTCATGCGAAGGACTATGGTTCATCACAACCAGACCTTTGAAAGGAACCTGCTCCACCCGAGAGCCCTTTGCGTATTGAAAAACCTGTGGATAAACCTGAAATTGCTCCTCGCATTCCTAAGGGAGTCCCTAAGCATTTGGGGCACAATCCTAATTCCCAAGCTACCCAAAGCTATTTTGTTGTCGAGGATTTGGGCCACACTCCTTTTGCGATGTCTGCACTCGAAGTACTTTAGAGTTGTCCTTCGCAAAGGAAAGCTTTGCTTTCTACTCTTGGTGTTCATGATGATAATTCTTCCTCCATCATCAAATTTGAAACTGTGGGACTTCAGCCTCACTTGCCTTACTATGTGTCTCTCTTGATTCACGTAGAATGTCTTAACATGACCATCAAATGCACTATGATTGACGAAGGCGCTGCTGCTTCCGTAATGTCTTTGGAATGTTGGAAGGGTTTGGGTTCCCCCGAGTTGTCTAAATACACTACCATGTTGACTGCTTTTGATGGTATATCATTTCAACCACACAACATTCTTCCTTCTCTTAAATTCCGTTTGGAAGGGAAGACTGTTGCGATAGAGGTCGAGGTGGTTGATGTGCCCTTGACTACAATTTGTTGCTGGGAAGGAATTGGATGTACAGTATGCAAGCCATAGCTTCTTGTCTATTTCGAGTGGTATGCTTTCCTTTTAATGTGAATATAGTTATGATTAATCAAATGTCATTCAACAATCCACCTGTTACTGCATCTTCGGGAGCTTCTATCCCAATTTTCCAGCACTCTCAGCCGGCAACTGGGAGTGTGGGTGTTGGCATGTATCCATCCCTCATTGTGCTGCACCCATCCTTATGATAGGATCTAGTTCCAGTGAAGCTTTGTCATCTGTAAGATTGGTTTCTTTTCACACAAACCATATGGAGGATCCTTGGATTCTTACTACACCGAATCCTTCATGTGAGCTCATCGAAACAGACATGCCGTTGCCTGTAACTATGATAGGATATCAAGCTAATCTTGGATCTATTCCAGAGCCTAGTTCTTCCTATTTGTGGATAGAGGAGGAGGACCCTTATGTACTGCCTGCATGGGTAGTGTAGTCTTCTCACACACATGACTTGTGATAGTGTTTTTCCTTCAGATGAGGCTATTATTGAGGCTATGTTTGGGGTTGAGCCACCTTGGGAAGAGTTGCATCATAGATCTTATTTTCTTCCTGAGCTTGACCGTTTGGAGTGTGAAGACTATAGGGAGATTCTTAGTGAGAGAATTGGTAGTTGCATGGTTCCTTTAAGCTCTCCTGGTCTGATGGTTGATGGAAATATGGCAAATATATCTCCCACCATTCCTATCAATATCTCTCGCGATCTTGGCAAGGTTGAGAATGTCTATAATGGGGCAAAATGTTCCCATGCTAAGATTCAAGAGTATACCGATATGTTCAAAGAATTTTGTGATGTATTTTCTTGTTCATATGAGGAAATGCCAAATATTGACCCTTGCATTGTTGAGCATGAGATTAAAACTTATCCTAATGCTAAGCATGTTTGACAATGCTTGCGTGTAGTGAATCCTAGGAAAGCACCCGCGATTAAGGCTGAGATAGAAAAACTGTTGAATGCTGGTTTTATCTATCCTATTCCCTTGATGGAGTGGGTTTCAAACCCCATTCCAGTTGATAAGAAGCGAGGAACGATCCGCATATGCACTGATTTCCGTGACTTGAATCGCGCCTGTCCTAAAGATAATTTTCCCACACCATTTATCGATCATATTTTGGATGAGCGTGCAAGAAGTGAGGTATTTTATTTTATGGATGGATTTTCTAGATACAATCAGATACATATTAAACCCGAGGACCAACATAAGACTGCTTTCATTTGTCCTTGGGGTACCTTTTCATATTGGAAGATGCCCTTCGGCCTTAAAAATGCCGGAGCCACTTTTCAGCGGGCTATGACCTTGATCTTACATGATCTCAAATCGATTATTGAAGTCTTTTTGGATGACCTTGCTGCTCATTCTCGCATGAGAATGCATCATTCTTACCATTTGAGATTAGTGTTCGAAAGGTGCCACCATTATTTGGTAAGGTTAAATCCTCACTAGTGCATCTTTTGTGTGAAGTTTGGTCGCTTATTAGGGTTCATTGTCTCTAACGAGGGTATAAAAGTTGACCCTTTAAAGGTTGAGGCAATACTTCAATTGTCTCCCCCGAAAAACACTAGACATCTTCAATGTTTGCAAGGCATGGCAATCTTCTTACGGAGATTCGTCATGAATTTTTCCAATTTGACTAGAGGCTTTATGCATCTTTTGAAAAAGAACACTACCTTTTGCTGGGATGAGCAAGCCCAGGAGTCCTTTGATGCGCTTAAGCGAGCCCTAGCATCGGCCTCGGTGATTAGTCCACCCGACTATAGCCGCGACTTTCTACTTTATGTGGCCGTGTCTATGGAGACGATTGGTATGGTTTTGGTTCAAGAGGATGAGGAGCTCTAAGAGCATGTCATATATTATCTAAGCTGGAACCTTATAGATGCGAAGATCCATTATTCCCATGTGGAGAAGCTTGCCCTAGCTACCGTTCATGCGGTTCAAAGATTGAGACACTTTATTCTCCTTCGCCAGACCTTGGTGGTTTCCCATGTCAATCCGTTTTAGTTTGTCCTCACTAGAAGGATGATAGGGGGAAAGTATAATAAGTGGATTGTCATCCTACAAGAATTCGATCTCGAGTTTGTCTCAGAAAAATAAAAATAAAATCGTTTATTTTTGCAGAGCTTATATCTGATTTCCTGAGCGAGGAGGAGGAGGAAACTTGTGAAGATACATTTGTTGATGAGCACATCTTCTTGATCTCAACTTTGGATCCATGGTATGGGAACATTATCATATATTTACAAACGTTGAAGGTACCTACTCACCTTTCACATCACGTTTCTAAGAATTACCTCATAGTGGATAACACATTGTACCGTCGTGGGATAGATTCCATTTTACGTTGTTGTTTAGCTCATGAGGAGGCTGAGCTTGTGTTGAATGATTGCCACAGAGGGGCGTGTGGTGGTCATTTATCTGGGCTTTCTACAGCTGAAAAAATCTTGAGAGTGGGTTATTTATAGTTGTAGATCTTTAAATATTGTGTTAATGTGGTCAAGAAGTGCCACCCTTGCCAGGTGTTCACACGTAATATGCGCTCGTGTCCTGCCCCATTACATCCCATTATCACCGTCGGTCCCTTCACTGAGTAGGGGCTTGATTTCGTGGATTGCAACCCAGCTTTGGCTGGGGGGCATCATCATATTATCATGCCCGTTGACTACTTCACGAAATGGGCTGAGGCTATGCCTACAGTTAAATCCGACAGTGAGACAGCTGCACACTTCGTATTCAACCAGATTATTACTTAGTTCGGTATTCCAAAAGAGCTTGTCACTAACCATGGTAGGCACTTTCAGAATCGTATGATGGAAGAGTTTGCCTCGAAGTTAGGGTATAAGCAGGAGCATTCTTCTTCTTATTACCCTCAAGTGAATGGACAAGTTGAAGCGGTGAACAAATCACTCAAGTCTATTCTCCAATGAACCATCACACAAAGCAAGACCAATTGGCATATTATGTTATATCCTGCTTTGTGGGCTTATAGGACCACGGTTAAGACTGCCACTAGTTTTTCTCCATATCAGCTTGTACATGGATTGGAGTCTATATTACCGGTTGAGTGCGAGATCCCTTCTTTGAAGCTAGCCATAGAGCTCTTAGCGAACACTTCTCCATAGAGCTCTTAGAGCAGCTTGATGAGTAGCGTCGAGATGATTTAGTGGCTTTAGAAGTGAATAAGCATCGCGTTAAGGTCCAGTATGATAAATCTATCCATCCAAGGAGGTTTAGTGAAGGATATTTGGTCCTTTTGTGGGATCAAGCTAAAGAACCCTTGGGGGCAGGAAAATTCAACCCCATGTGGCATGGTCCTTATGTGGTTAAACGTGTGTTAGAGAAGGGCACTTATGAGCTAGTAGATTACGAGGGGACGGTCTTGGCAGAGCCTAGAAATGGGCTTTATCTTAAAAAGTACTATGCATGATTTTCAGCCAGGGCTGGATATTGTATATTATTGTACAACATTTTGCATAGTTAGGTCTTTCTTATGGTGATTGGGTTGGTTGATTAGCTTTCGTTTCCTATGGCATATGTCAATGGAGTCTTCCATCTATATAGGATTCATGGATGGTGCAAGCCGTCACACTCAACACTCAGTGTCTGCTTCTTGGGTGATTTATACTCATATGGGTCAGGTATTGTCTTTAGGAGGCGTATGTTTACAACCCTCTTCAAACAATGTTATTGAATATAGTTCCTTTATCGAGCTTCTACGAGATGTCATTTCACATGGTGTTCTCTCTCTTGAGGTACGTCTTGATTTGGAGTTAGAGATTCAACATTATTACGGAGATTCTTACGTGTGAGATTGTTAGAACGACAATTTGAAAACATAACATACATACATGTTCCAAGAATTAATAATCAAGTTGCTGAATCATATGCTAACTACGTGTTAGATTGGCATTTGTTTCATAGATAGTAAGCTCATCACAAACATAAATATTTAAAAATGTAAATAAATAAACCGATCATCATAAAAAATTTTCATTAAAACATGCAAAATGTGATAATACATAGTGTCATAATACAAAAATGGGGCTCTCGAGCCACCAAAATATAAATACATGGTAGTACAAAATGTATCACTTCCAGGTATCTAAGCCTAGGGAGGACGAGGGGGGTTCTGATTGTGGAATGTCACCACGGCTCTAGCCAGCCATCTAAATAACCGCACCCATGCTCGTGGCACACCCACCACCTGACGCTGCATGGCCTCAGGCAGGTCCTCAACCTACGCCATGGGTACCCTGTGTGTCAGCCTCACAAAGTTGGTATGAATGCTTTGGAGCATTCTCTTTGCATCCACACCCGTAATGTCATCTCCTCTTCCCCTTCATCTATGATGAGGGAAGCCTTTAGGTCACCGTGGTCCTACATCTGCATACACATGATAGGATGTCACTATGTGTTGTCACACAAAAACATGTCTTTTTGATTCCATATATCAAAAAACACAAAAATTAAATAACTCAAAAAATATTAAAAAGAGGGTTGGGATTCGTTACCAATGTCATCGTATGCTGATCCTGGTGGTAATGAAATGTCGGGGTCTCCCTAGAAATATATCCCTGCATAGGGTAATCATCGATGGCAACTATCTTCCATTGCCACCATGGAAAGAAATTAGCTAGATAGGGGTTGGACACCCTACCTCCACCCAGTCAGTGCATCACATCTGCCCAATTCCGTTTGGCCAGATCTCAAACCCCGTGAAGAGGAATGTCAACTCTAGGGCTCAATCCCAGAACATGCTCGAAGAAAAACATGCTCAGTATGCTACTAAAACCGAAGTTTCGTACTCTACCCATCTTGCACTCACTGAGCTGGTGTTTCATGTTGCCCAGTAGTGCAGTGCTCCAATCGTACACAGTGGGTCTCATGCACTCCACTACATAGAACATTAGAGGCCACGAGGCCTGGTGGAGTGAAGCTAGCCCTGCTATCCTGCCTAGTGTCAGCAGTATGGCCTTTAGGCCTAGCACCTGTATGGAGTTAGTTGGGATCTGACTCACGACCTTCTCCATGTCTGGATAACAATACACAGCTATGTACTCATTGATGGTGAGGCCACCTCCGGGCCCGCGAGACCGTAAGTTCACCACTTTACCCCCATTGGGAAAGTCCAGTAATAAAGTATATGTCCTCAGCTTCTATGGTGAGGGACATCCCATCAATCTAGAAAGAATTTGAGTCTGGATCCCAGTAGTCTACTAGCATCTGCAATAGTCTTGGTTTGGCCCTTAAGCCACCAAGACACCAAAACTTGTAGAGCCCGCATGCACGAAGAGCCTATTGTGCCATTAGATCACAATGAACTGCTTCTTCTACATCCCCGTGCTCACGTTCTCTCCATTCTATAACCATCCTGTACATTAAATTCAATTTTGAGTAATTATAACACTTAAAAAACCTTGAACGCAGCCTCTTATGTGACTGTTTGCTAAACGACCTCCTATGTACACGACTTTGAGGGAATTTTCTACTTATATCTATCCCTATAGGCGGAAAAACCCTCGATTTCCATGTGGGCCGTAGCGTGCACTTTAGAATGGCCTAGAATCCCGATTTGACCATGGAAAATTATAAAATTTGAATGAATGACAAAGCAGGGCATGGGTAGTTACCTAGAAAAAACGGTAGTGGATTCCGCCGGCTGGATCTCTCGAAATTTGCTGTTGAAGTTCTGAGCTCAATTGGGTAAAAATTTCAAATGTTATATAATGTTTTGAATTTTTTACTATTTATAGAAATTTTTCAAATTTTTGAAAATTTTTACCCCCTTTCCTATAGTTTCGACCATTTCTAATCCATTTGGACCATTTTTGACAAATATATGATGTACGAGACCATTTTGAGCGCCATTTCGATCATTGGGTTGACCTGTTCGTGTTAATTTTAGGTATCATGTCTAAACTGGCATATAGGTTAGGTTTCACCACCATTTTCATTTTGCATGACCTTATGACCATTTCATCATAACCATAGGTATGAACCCATTCTATCTTGTCACGAAACATTCTTGCTGTTTTAGAAGTGGCATGATTTGAATAATAGAGATTGACCTTACATGGGTACCCTAGTTAGCACCTTATTTGCATTTGGTGCCCATGCCAATAGTTTTTTCCTTTAGGGTGTGGGAGTCCATTGTATAGTATTTCCATGACATTTCACAAGAGCCTGATACTCCTCTTGATCTTTTGCTGGCCTATTTCTCCCGGACTCCCCTATGTCAAGTTGTAATTGCATTATCATGAGCTTTTCTTGCCTCATTGAGCTTTATGACGGCTTCCCTGAATTTGAGTATCAGACATATATTTCGAGCTTGTCTCATGTCTAGCCATGCAAAGCCATTTTATATATATCTTTTGCAGCTTGATTCCCTATTTTTACCGGGAGGGGACTTTCCCCCGAGTGTCACTATCCTACACATGTGTCCTTGCATTGAGCATAGGTATGTTCCACTGCCTGGAACTAGTTTTTTTTCCCATTTGACACTTGTATCCTCCTAGTCTGTAACTTTAAAGTGATTTTATTCTTTTTCAAGATTTTCAAATATTTGAAAAAGTCCAAAAAAATTTAAAAAACAAAAAATCCGGACAAGGAAAGATGTTATCTTTGGCAACAGCCGAGTCGTGTCGCCTTCAAACGGAGCACTGTATATCAAATCCATTGGTTGGGTTAATAGTCTGACTTTAGGAGCTATACTCTTTATCTGAGTTTATCTCCACTAACTAGTTAAGCTTCTAGTCCCTATGGAGCCTCTATCGATGCCTCCTATGTCGCAGAGATGTCCGAGTTTTGCATATCACATCTGTGCTACCTACATTTAGTCACCACTTGCCGTTATGCTCTTGTTCGAAGTAAGTTGAAACCCGAGTCGGCCATTCCTCAGTTATCTTGAATTTTCATGTTGGCCATTCCTGGTACAGTTACTGGTTTGTGCACTTTATGATCGAGTCCTTCCACATTATACAACTTTGCTGAGTACCTCGTGTTTGATGATGGCGGATGCCTTAATGCCCTCCTTCCAGTGTATTTCATCCGATCGACTTCAGATCATTTATTGTGGGATAGGAATCTTGAGTCATCTTTGAGTGCCTTGAGACTTGCAGTCATCAGTGGCAGGTTCTCTCGCCATCGACAGTTCTTTGGGAATACATCAATGTCCCGTGATCGATGGATTCTCTCAAGTGTTTGACCTGAACACATTTATTCACACTTGTTAGTTTTCACTCTATTACCTTGATTCCCATTTTCATTATTGGTGGGTGATCTTGCTTCTGTTAATGGTATACATCAATGACTGATAATTAGATGATGGACTACTATGTTTGACCTCGACACCTCTATTCACATAGTAGGACATGTACTCGTAGTGATTTGTGTAGAAGACCTTCCAGATTGGTGGCATCTCATATATGCTACCTCCTTGATCGTGCCAGTGTCATTGAGATTTCAGCTCTCATGAATTGATTCCAGTAGATGTCAGATATTTCCAGCCATTATGGATATCTTGATCCATTGTATATCTTCAGTCTTCATGGAGTGTTATAGCTGATTTTACCACACCAGGTGAATCACACTTGTATGGCCTTGCCCTGTCCCTCTGCAAACTCCTTAAACCCCTTGGACCATTTTTTGTCCTTTGATGTTTCCTAGACCATCCCTTAAAACATGTGAAAATTGCTATACATGATTTTTAAACCCCTTATCATGTATATATGCGGGTTTGACCTCTAAAACCGTGTACATCGGGATGTGTACAAAAATCCAAATACTTTTGGAATTTTCCTTGACATGGATCTGACTCACTTGTCTCCTGGCCTTCCATATGCCTTGAGACCACTCAGATTCGACCTTTCATTACCCCATTGAAAAGCTATATAAGGAACCCTTTGGATACGTTGAAGGCCTAAGAGAATTGAGAGCAAAGAAACAATAGTCCATTGTTGCCGGAACTTGTGCTTGAGTCTGCATCCCTTTGTCCCTTGGAGCACTTTGGTGTTCTTCCCAAGCTTGCCTTTTCTTGTGAGCTTGCTATCAAGAGATGGGGGATTGAGGTGGTGGAGGCCCAAATTGGGGATTCAGTTCTCCGATTTGCAGATGTGTCGACAGAGGTTGTATTCATTGTGATCTCTGATTTTATATTAATAGAAATATCTTTTCCTATCCAATAATGTATGTTTGAATGAATATTTTATCCATGGATGATTTCAAATGCTTATACGTTGTTGATTATATATGCTAGAGTAGATCTAATAGCAATATATATAGTATGCTTGTCTTGTTTACTTGTTGTTGAGGAAGTGATTCATCAATTCTTGCTGAAGTTTGAAAGCTCAACGGGGATCTACTTTAACCGTCCAGAATAAGGTACGAGTTCTGATCCTTTAGTGTTAGATATTTGATTTCTCTTGCATGTTGGAAAGGATTGATTTATGGAGTCAAGCTATCTGTTGTGGTACCCCAAGCCATAGGAATTTCTCTTGGTAACATAATTGGCGACTCCGCTGGGGATTTCCTAGTAGTTGTCCTTTGGGTGTTTATATCAGCATTCAATGAATTTCAATTTCTCTTTTTTTTTTTTGTGTCAGGTCTGGGGGCATGTTAGCCTGGTAGTGTCTGATTGGTGTGAAGTTGGTCTCAACTTGTCTGTTTTCCTTTATTTTTATGCACTTTTGTTCATGTACGCAAGCTTTTAACTCACAGCCGCGTATATATGCGGGTTTCATTGCTATATCCGCATACACACACGGGTTTATTGCGAACAGTCGCGTATGCCCTTAGTTTTTCCTTATAGAGGAAGATTGATTGTTGCTGGGTGAATTTTGATGATTGCTGAGTCTCCTTTGATACTGCTAAAGTCTGTATACACCTCTGTTTCTGACCAGAGACATTTTTTTTTAGGGTAAAATTTCTTTTTTGAAGAATGTTCTTGTCATTGCATTTTTGATTTTTTGTTTTGGGATTAGTGCATTAGATTTCTTTTACCTTAGTACTTTGCTTGAGTGATACTTGATTGTGCTTGCAGATTCTGGGGGTTGTAGAACCATTATTTTGATTTAGTATCTCATTTTTGTTTCAAAAATCCCAAAAATATTTGATTATCATTATGCATTGCATCTTGCATTTTGCATAGTACTTGCACTAGATTTTGTTTGAAGTATTAGTCAGGATTTCATATAGGAAAGCTTGCATTTATCATTTGAAGAAAATTGTGCATTTCACGTAGTAGCATACCTTGTTTTTCATGGACACAATGCATTTGCATTGATTGTTAGGTGTGCATTTTGCTTCATGTTGTGTCATAACACCATTGGTTGCATGGTCATCTACCTTTTTTGAGTAATAAATCCAATTAAAATCAATGCTTAAATAAAATGAACTATACTATTTTATTTGATATGGTTCACCAACAAGATTAGGTTTTAGGGTCTTGGAATAGTTCATTGTGAGTAAATTCTCCAAGACCACTAAACATCAACATGTATGTGTCTGTCTAGGTGAGAGTGTGAATTTTCTTGGTATAATTGGTGTTTCTCAAAATCCTCCTCTCAAAAGGGAGTTAAGCATGAGGCAGTGTGAGCAGTTATTGATTGGGATGACCCCTAGTCGTAACTGAGTAGCACTGAATATATTTCCAGGATTGTATTCGTATCTGGGGGCTCTTTCAAGAGTTTCAGGCTTTGCTACCCTGCCCATATGGTCAATCCCGCCTATGGCTGTCCACCTGAGCATTGATTATATTGAGGTGACCTTAGTTTCCTTACCTAGGATATCGAGGGGGTACTCTGTAGGGGTTATTTTGTGGGTGTCCCGACCAGGTTGGGGTTGGGCAGCACAGTGGCTTTACGTGTTGAAGCTGAGGGCCACAATAATTGGTTACATACCTTCGCTTGTTGTGTATGGGAGTCTCAAGCCTCTTCTAGGAGAGACATACTTGCTTCATTCGGGAGCTCATTTATCCTACCCTTGATTGCTTGTGTTTGGATTTAGATTTTATTGGTATATGCTCTATGCACATTAGCTTGCCTAGGGTTTGCGTAGTTAGAGATTCTTTTTAAATTTTTTGAGTCAGTGTGGATTCGGGTGCGGCTCCTCACCGTTCTCGTAGTTTAGCAGGACCTCCACCTTCTACATCTCCTCCTCCTTTGGGAGAGAGAGATAGACAGTCTAGGAAGACTAATTCGCACATTGATTCACACACGATGGGAGACCATGAAGAAGGTATTCCTGAACCACCCTCTCCCATTCCAGTGGAAGATGGGGAGTTTACTTCTATGTATGATCCTTCACCTGATATGACTGAGTTAGGTCCTATAATTTTTGAGATAGGTACTTTTCATGATAAACCTACTTACTCTAGTGTTGATCCCCCATTGACGCATCGTGGGTATGGCATGCCGGAAGATGAGACTTATTATGAACCCGCAAGCACTAGTTATGGTAGTTATGGTATGTCTAGTATGCCCACACATGATTTGGCATTTCATGTCGAGTCGGAGTATGAGCCTAACACTATGCCTGGGGGCACTCCTATTCCTTACCATGTGGAGAGGTTTGGGAACACAAGTCACATTGCACCTTCCATCCTGGTGGTGGAAGCTACATCACATATTCCTCCTAGACCTAGGGTTAGTGATCCTATTAGGATACCAGATCCAAGACAAGTGACTATAGGGAACACCACGTACATAGTTTAATAGATCCCTTCATCCTCGGTTCCTTGTTCTTCGAATGTTCACCCTCCACCTCATTCACATGGTCCTTCGGGCCAGAATATTGCTAAGAGTCATGTCCGTACCATTGTTACTCGACCAATTGCGTCTCAGGTTCAAGTACCACCCGTTGTTTCAGGAGGTCGTGTTCATACTTCTAGAGGTCATATTACTACTTTCGGAGCATATATTCCTACTTCCAGAATGTATATTCATACTTTTGAAATGTATATTCCTACTTTCGGAGCGTATATTCCTACTTACGAAGTGTATCATGGGACATCTCATGCGATGACTTATGGACCTTATTATGGGACACAGTATGGACAGGTTTCTTCACCTTATGGGTACGGGTATCAACAACCTGCTTACTCTCCAAATTATGGCTTTGTAGCCCCGAATATTCAAGGTACACCACATTATGGTGCTTCCATGCCACCCTACACGGGTCAAATGGGAGGATGGCACTATGGTCAAGGCCATGGTGGTTATGGTAATAAGACCTATGTGAATCAAAACTATCAGGGAGCGGTGCACTGACCTGCTCATCCTAGGCTCCCTTTCCTTGCAACGCTAAATCTTCCTGACTTGTAGAGATTGACGAATGATCCTGTATCTCATGACTCGGCTTGGCTGGCTGTCACTACTAATATTCCCTCGAACATACCCAAATTCGAGGGCAAACCGGGAGAGGATCCAAGCGAACATGTTACTACTTTTCACCTATGGTGCTCTTCAAATTCCTTACACCAAGATTCGATTTGTTTAAGGTTGTTTCAACGCACCCTTACAGGGCCTGCCGCGAAATGGTATATAGAGTTACTTAGGGGGGCATTCGCTTTGTTCGATGACCTAGTGATGACTTTTATTAACCACTTCCAGCTACCAGTGCATTACGAAGTTGGTACAGAACTCTTGCCGACATTTTGGTAGGATAAAGCCACACATATCTCAGACCATATCCAAGAGTGGCGTAGACGGAAGAGGTTGATTAAATCCTTTATATCCCCAGAATTCCTCCTCAAATGGTTCCTTAAGTCATTGTTTCCTTATATAGTGAAGGATGTTTCTACATCCAGAATGAAAAATGAGGAACAATCCGGTTTGTTATATGAGATCATTCCCAAAGCTCCATGTTCTAGTTTCGACCCCAAAGTTAAACCTAGACCACATGCTGATGTCATTGTTGGTTGTGCGAGTGCTAAACCTGTGGATTCAGTTGTGAAACAGGTCAGTCAATTGTCAATCAACCAATTTGCTTCAGGACAAGCCACGACTTCATCTCAACCCACCCAAATGGTGAGTTTGCTTTCAGTGCAATCGTCGGACCAGAAGGGTAACCAACAATTCGAAAGGAATAAAAAGAAGGGTAAGAACAATTGTAAGGGTGGGAAGAGGAATGAAAATGCTAATACTAATGACAAGAATGGCCAAAATGCTAGGGGGGACAAGAAATCTAAATGTAAGGTTAAGTTTCCTTGCAATTTGTGTAAGGACAATCACCTCACTTACTTGTGCCCAGGTATCAATGAAGCCTCGAGATTCTTAGCATAGGGCCCAGCTGTGCTGACTAACCCTTTACCTCACAATTAAAACATGAACTCAAGGACCCATAATCAGTCTGGTGGTGATCAAGATCCACCAAAGGGTAGTGGTCATGGTTGCATTAACATGGTGCATGTTACGAAGGTTGTGACCCATGTGAAGGACTATGGTTCGTCACAACCCAACCCAGGAAAGGAACCTGATCCACCAAGGACTCCTTTGTGTATTGAAAAACCTGTGGATAAACCTAAAGTTGCACCTCACATTCCTAATGGAGTCCTCAAGTGTTTGGGGCACAATCCTAATGCCTGAGCCACCTAGAACTATTCTGTTGTCAAGGATTTGGGCCACACTCCTTGTGCGATGTCTGCACTAGAAGTACTTCAGAGTTGTCCTTCGCAAAGGAAGGCTTTGCTTTCTTCCCTTGGTGTGAATGATGATAATTCTTCCTCCGTGATTAAATTTGAAACCGCAGGACTTCAGCCTCACTTGCCTTACTATGTGTTTCTTTTGATTCATGTAGAATGTCTTAACATGACTGTCAAGCACACTGTGATTGATGAAGGTGCTACTACTTCTGTGATGTCTTTATCATGTTGGAAGGGTTTAGGTTCCCCTGAGTTGTCTAAATCTGCTACCATGTTGACTATGTTTGATGGGAGATCATTTAGGCCGCATGGGATCTTTCCTTCCCTTAAGTTCCGTTTGGGAGGGAAGACTGTTGCGATAGAGGTCGAGGTGGTTGATGCTCCCCTTAACTATAATCTCTTATTGGGAAGGAATTGGATGTATAGTATGCAAGCCATAGCTTCTTCACTATTTCATGTTGTATGCTTTCCATTTAATGGGAAGATAGTTACGATTGATCAAACTTCATTCAAGAATTCATTAGTTACCGCATCTTTGGGAGCTTCGATCTCGATTGTAGAGCACTCTCAGCCAGCAACTGGGAATGTGGGTGTGGGCATGTATCCATACCTTATGGGAAGCTTTAGTTTCCCTGCACCTGTCCTTATGATAGGGTCTAGTTCCGGTGAGGATTTGACATCTGTGTGATCGGTGTCTTTTCGCATCAGTCATATGGAAGATCCTTGGATTCTTCCTACACTTAATACTTTGAGTGAGTCCATCATGACGGACGTGCTGTTTCCTATAACTATGGTAGCTTATCAAGCTAATATTGGGTGTGTTGCAGAGCCTAATCCTTCCTCTTCGCGGACAGAGGACGAGGACCCATATGTGCTGCCTGCATGGGCAGTTCAGTCTTCTCACATGCATGACTACCTTGATAGTGTTTTTCCTTCAGATGAAGCAATTATTGAGGCCATGTCAGGGGTTGAGCCACCTTGGGAAGAGTTGCATCATAGATCTTATTGTCTTCCCTAGCTTGACCGCTTGGAGCGTGAGGACTTTAGGGAGGATCTTAGTGAGAGAATTGCTAGTCCCATGGTTCCATTAAGCTCTCCTGGTCCGATGGCTGATGGGAACATGGTGAATATATCTCCTACCATTCCTATCAATATCTCTCGCGATCCTGGCAGGATAGAGAATGTCTATATTGGGGTAGAATGTTCCCATGCTGAGATTCAAGAATAGACCGAGCTGTTTAAATAATTTCATGATATCTTTGCTTGGTCTTACGATGAAATGCCAGGTATCAACCCTCGCATTGTTGAACATGAGATTAAAACTTATCCCAGTGCTAAGCCTGTTTGACAATGCTTGCGTGTAGTGGATCCTAAGAAAGCACCCGTGATTAAGGTAGAGACAGAGAAACTGTTGAAAGCTATTTTTGTCTATCCTATTTCCTTGACAGAGTGGGTTTCAAACCCCGTTCCGGTTGATAAGAAGTAGGGAGTGATCCACATATGTACTGATTTCAGTGAATTGAATCGTGCATGTCCTAAAGATAATTTCCCCACACCATTTATAGATCAAATCTTGGATGAATGTGCAGGTAGCGAGGTATTTTCTTTTATGGACGGATTTTCTGTATACAATCAGATACAGAAACTGTTGAAAGCTATTTTTGTCTATCCTATTTCCTTGACAGAGTGGGTTTCAAACCCCGTTCCGGTTGATAAGAAGTAGGGAGCGATCCACATATGTACTGATTTCGGTGAAAAGGTAGAGATAGAGAAACTGTTGAAAGCTATTTTTGTCTATCCTATTTCCTTGACAGAGTGGGTTTCAAACCCCGTTCCGGTTGATAAGAAGTAGGGAGCGATACACATATGTACTGATTTCGGTGAATTGAATCGTGCATGTCCTAAAGATAATTTCCCCACACCATTTATAGATCAAATCTTGGATGGATGTGCGGGTAGCGAGGTATTTTCTTTTATGGACGGATTTTCTGTATACAATCAGATACAAATTAAACCCAAGGACCAACATAAGACTGTATTTATTTGTCCTTGGGGAACCTTTGCATATTGGAAAATGCCTTTTGTCCTTAAGAAAATGGAGATACTTTTTAGTGGGTTATGACCTTGATCTTCCATGATCTCAAATCGATTATTGAAGTGTTTTTGGATGACCTTGCTGCTCATTCTCGTATGATAATGCATCATTCCTATCATTTGAGATTAGTATTCGAAAGGTGCTACCATTATTTGGTCAGATTAAATCCTCACAAGTGCATCTTTTGTGTGAAGTCTGGTCGCTTATTAGGATTCATTGTTTCCAAAGAGGGTATAAGAGTCGACCCTTTGAAGGTTGAGGAAATACTTCAGTTGTCTCCCCCGAAAAGATTAGACATCTTTAATGTTTGCAAGGCATGGCAAACTTCTTACAGAGATTCGTTATCAATGTTGCCAATTTGACTGGAGGCTTTATGTGTCTTTTGAAGAAGGACACCACCTTTTGTTGGGATGAGCGAGCCCAGGAGTCCTTTGTTGCACTCAATCAAGCCCTAGCATCGGCCCCGGTGATTAGTCCCCCATACTATAGCCGTGATTTTCTACTGTATGTGGCCACGTCCATGGAGATGATTGGTATGTTTTTGGTTCAAGAGGATGAGGAGCTCCAAGAGCATGTCATATACTATCTGAGCCAGAATGTTATTGACGTGGAGATTTGTTATTCCCATGTTGAGAAGCTTTCCTTAGATACCATACATGTGGTTCAACGGTTGAGACATTATATTCTCCTTCGCCAGACCTTGGTTGTATCCCATGTCAATCCATTTCAATTCATCCTCACTTGAAGGATGATTGGGAGAAAATATAATAAATGGATTTTCATCGTGCAAGAATTTGATCTCGAGTTTGTTTCGGGAAAATCAAAGAAATCATTAATTTTTGTGGAGCTTATACTGGATTTCCCAAGCGAAGCCGAGGAGTTGGTTTGTGAAGATACGTTTATCGATGAGCACATATTCTTAATCTCAACTTTAGACCCATGGTATGGGGGTATTATTATATATTTACAAACATTGAAGGTCCCTACTCACCTCTCATGGGATGAACAATGATGATTACGCCACATATCCAAGAATTACCTCATAGTGGATAACACTTTGTACCACCGTGGGGTAGATTCCATTTTATGTTGTTGTTTAACTCACAAGGATGTTGAGCTTGTGATGAATGATTGCCACAGAGGGGCGTGTGGTGGTCATTTAACTGGGCTTTCTACAGTCCAAAAAATATTGAGAGCGGGTTATTTTTGGCCGTCAATATTTAAAGATTGTGTAGATGCGGTCAAGAAGTGCCACCCTTGCCAAGTGTTCACACGGAATATGTGCTCGCGACCTGCCCCATTACATCCCATCATCACCGCTGGTCCCTTCACTAAGTGGGGGCTTGATTTTATGGATTGCAACCCAGCTTCAGCTGGGGGGGCATCATCATTTCATAGTGGGTTGACTACTTCACAAAATGGGCTGAGGCTATGCCTATAGTTAAATCCAACGGTGAGACAACCGAACACTTCGTATTCAACCAGATTGTTACTCGGTTCGGTATTCCAAAAGAGCTTGTCACTGACCATGGCTCGCACTTTCAGAATCGTATGATGGAAGAGTTGGCATCAAATGTAGGGTATAAGCAAGAGCATTCCTCCTCTTAATACCCTCAAGCGAATGGACAGGTAGAAGTAGTGAACAAATCACTCAAATCCATTCTCCAACAAACCATCGCACAAAGAAAGACGAATTGGTACATCATGTTATATCCTGCTTTGTGGGCTTATAGAACCGCTGCTAAGACTTCCATGGGTTTTTCTCCATATCAGCTTGTATATGGAGTGGAGTCAGTATTTCCAGTTGAGTGCGAGATTCCTTCATTGAAGCTAGCCATAGAGCTCTTACCAGACACTTCCCCGTTGGAGGAGCGTTTGGTCCACCTAGAGCAACTTGATGAGCAGCGTCGAGATGCCTTGTTGGCTCTAGAAGTGAATGTGTCACGTTAAGTTCCAGTACAATAAGTCTGTCTATCAAAGGAGGTTTAGTGAGGGAGACTTGGTCCTTTTGTGGGATGAACCGAAAGAACCCTTGGGGGAAGGAAAGTTTAACCCTATGTGGCGTGGTCCTTACGTTGTTAAACGTGTATTAGAGAAGGGAACTTATGAGTTAGTGGAATATGAGGGAGCGACCTTGTGGATCCTAGAGATGGGCTCTATCTCAAAAAGTACTATGCATGATTTTTAGCCAAGGATGGTTATTGTATATTATTGTACAGTTTTTCATAGGTAGGTCTTTTTATTATGGTGATCGGGTTTGTGATTAGTTTCCATTTCTTTTGGTAGATGTCAATGGAATCTTCCACCTTTATAGGATTCACATATGGTGCAAGCCGTCACACTGAACACTCAGCCTCTATTGTTTGGGTGATTTATACTCCTACGTGTCAGGTATTGTCTTCAAGAGGTGTATGTTTACGACCATCTTCAAACAATGTTGCTGAGTATAGTGCAGTTATTGAACTTCTACGGGATGCCATTTCACATGGTGTTCTCTCTCTTGAGGTACGACTTGATTCAGAGTTAGTAGTGTCATAGCTTAATGGTTTATACCATGTTAGAGATCTAGAATTATTAAGAAGATTCTTATGTGTGAGATTGTTAGAACGACAATTTGACAATATAACATACATACATGTTACAAGAATTAATAATCAAGTTGCTGACTCATATGCTAACCACGTGTTAGATTGGAATTTGTTTCATACACAATACACTCATCACAAACATAAATTTTTACACATGTGAATAAATAAATCGATCATCATAAAAAAATTTATAAACATCCAAAATGTGGTAATACATAGTGTCATAATACAAAAATGGGGCTCTCGAGCCACCAAAATATAAATACACGGTAGTACAAAATGTATCACTCCTAGGTATCTAAGCCTGTGGAGGAGGAGGGGGGTTGTGATCGTAGAACGTCACTACAGCTCTAGTTAGCCATTGAAATAGCCGCACCCATGCTCGTGGTACACCCACCACCTGGCACTGCATGGCCTCAGGAAAGTCTTCGACTTCCGCCATGGGTACTATGTGTGTCAGTCTCACGAAGTTGGTATGAATGCTTTGGAGCGTCTGCTCCACATCCACACCTGTGATATTGTCTCATCTTCCCCTCCGTCTATGACGAGGGAAGCCTTCAGGCCACTGTGGTCCCACATCTGCATGCATATGGTAGATGTCACTATGTATTGTCACCCAAAAACATGTCTTTTGATTCCACATAATCAGAAAACACAAAAAAATTAAATAACTAAATTTTTTTACAAAGAGGGTCGAGATTCGTTACCAATGTCACCGTATGCCGATCCTGGTGGTAGCGGCACGTCTGGGTATCCCTGGAAATCTATCCTTGCATAGGGGTATTCATTGATGGCAACTATCTATTATCACCACCATGGAAAGAAATCAGTTGGATAGGGGTTGGACACCCTACCTCCACCCAGCCTGCGCATCACATCCGGCCAATGCCATTGGGCCGGATCTTGAACCCTGTGTAGAGGAACATCAAATCTAGGGCTTAATCTCAGAACACGCTCAAAGAAAAACATGCTTAGTACATTGTTGAAACCGAAGTTTCGCACCCTACCCATCTTCCACTCACTAAGCTGGTGTTTCATGTTTCCCAGTAGAAAAGTGCTCCAATCGTACACAGTGGGTCTCATGCACTCTACTGCATAGAACAACAGAGGCCGCGAGGCCTAGTGGAGTGAAGCTAAGCCTGCTATCCTGCCTAGTGTCAATAGGATGGCCTTTAGGACCAACACCTGTATGGAGTTAGTTGGGATCTGACTCCCCACATTCTTCGTGTCCGGATAACAGTACACTGCAATGTACTCATCTATAGTTAGGCCACCTCTGGTCCCACGAGAGCGTAGGTTCACCGCTTCCCCCCGTCGGGAAAGTCTAGTAATAAAATATATGTCCTCCACTTCTATGGTGAGAGACGTCCCGTCTATCTGGAACGACTCTGAGTCTGGATTGCAGTAGTCCACTAACATATGTAGTAGTCTTGGTTTGGCTCTTAAGACACCAAGACACCAAAATTTGTAAATCCCGCATGCACGTAACGCTTGTTGAGCCATTAGATATGCCCTTACTGCCTATTCTACATCACCATGTTCATGTTCTCTCCATTCTAGGACCATCCTACACATAAAATTTGAGTTTGATCCATTAGAACACTTAAAAATCATTGAGCGCAGCCGCATACGCGGCTGTTTGCTAAACAACCGCGTATGTACGCGACTTTGAGGGCATTTTCCGCGTATATCTAGCCCTATACACAAAAAAACCCTTGATTTCCGTGTGGGCTGTGGCGCACATTTAAGATGGGCCTAGAATCCTAAATACCCCATGGAAATTGATAAAATTTGCATCAAAATAAAAGACTAGAGCATGGGTAAGTACTTGGAAAAAACGGATGTGGATTCCATCGGCTAGATCTATTGGAATTCGCTGTGGAAGTTATGAGCTCAATTGGGTAAAAATTTCAAATGTTATATAATGTTTTGAATTTTTTACTATTTATAGAAATTTTTCAAAATTTTGAAATTGTTTACCCCCTTTTCTATAGTTTGGACTGTTTCTAATCCTTTTGGACCATTTTTGGACTAATTTATGATGTAGAAGACCTTTTTGAGCTCCGTTTTAGCCATTGGATTGACCCATTCATTTCGATTTCAGGTATCATGTCTAAACTGGCATATAGGTTAGGTTTCATCACCGTTTGCATTTTGCATGACCTTATGACCATTTCATTATAGCTAGGTATGAACCCATTCTATTATGTCACAGAACCTTCTTGTTGTTTTAGAAGTGACATTATGTGAATGGTAGAGATCGAGGCTTACATGGGTACCCTAGGTAGCACCCTATTTGCATTTGGTGCCCATGCCGACATTTTGTCCCTTAGGGTGTGGGAGTCTGTTGTATAGTATTTCCATGACATTTCACAAGAGCCTCATACTCCTCTTGATCTTTTGCTGGCCTATTTCCTTCAGGACTCCCTTATGTCAAGTTGTAATTGCATTATCATGAGCTTTGCCTGCCTCATTTGAGCCTTATGTGGGCTTCCTTGAGTTTGATTATTAGCCATAGAGCCCGAGCTTGTCTCATGTCTAGCCATGCAGAGCCATTTTATATATCCTTTGCAGCTTGATTCCCTATTGTTACCGGGAGGGGACTTTCCCCCGAGTGTCACTATCCTACACATGTATCCTTGCATTAAGCATAGGTATGTTCCACTACTTGGAACTAGTTTTTTTTCCCATTATGACACTCATCTCCTCCTAGTCTGTAACTATAAAGCAGTTTTATTCTTTTTCAAGATTTTTAAATATTTGAAAAAGTCCAAAAAAAAATTAAAAAACCAAAAAGTTGGACAAGGAAAGATGTTATCTTTTGGCAGCTGTCGAGTCATACCGCCTTCGAACAGAGCACTGTATATCACATCTGTTGGTTGGGTTTATAGTTTGAATTTAGGAGTTGCACTCATTTTTATGAGTTTATGTCCACCAAAAGGTTAAGCTTCCAGTCCCCATGGAGCCTCTATCGATGCCTCCTATGTCGCAGAGATGTCCCAGTTTTGTATATCGAGTTTATGCTACCTTTATTCAGTCACCATTCACCGTTATTCTTTTGTTTGAAGGAATTTTAAACCTGATTAAGCCATTCCTTAGTTATCTTGAGTTTGCATGTCGGCCATTCCCGGTACAGTTACTAGTTCATGTACCTTATGATCGAGTCCTTCCACATTATACAGCTTTGTTGAGTACCTCATGTTGGATAATGGGGGATGCCTTAATGCTCTCCTTCCAGCGGATTTCATCCCATCGACTTCAGATCATTTATTCTGGGATTGGAATCTAGAGTCATTTTTGAGTGCCTTGAGACTTGCAGTCATCAGTGGCAGGTTCTCTCGCCATCGACAGTTTTTGGGAATACATCAATGTCCCCTAATCAATGGATTCTTATACGTTGTTGATTATATATGTTAGAGTAGATCTAACACCAATATATATAGTGTGCTTGTCTTGTCTACTTGTTGTTGAGGAAGTGATTCATCAATTCAAGCTGAAGTTGGAAAGCTCAACGGGGATCTACTTCAACCGTTAGGAATAAGGTACGAGTTCTGATCCTTTAGTGTTAGATATTTGATTTGTCTTGCATATTGGAAAGGATTGATTTCTGGAGTCAAGCTGTCTGTTGTGGTACCCCAAGCCATAGGAATTTTTCTCCGTAACATGGAGATCATGATCCATTGTATATCTTCATCATGGAGATTCTGATCTATGTATACTGTACGTGGCGATGACCATATATTTCATATTGTATCATGCCTATTCATAGCCATTGTATTCTTATGTATCCGAGGCTGCTATATGTATTCGCAATTATATGCAGAGTTGTATCATTGTATAATGTTGATTGGGTGGCTGGTTCTTCCACTGGGTTCTTCATCACTTCATTTCTGGGATGGACTTATAATGTATTTCGTCCATCGTATGACTCCTCTGACCTCACACATTAGGGGGAATCTATTATAGCTGATTTTACCACATATGGTGAATCACACTTTTATGGCCTTCCCTATCCCTATGCAGACTCCTTAGACCCCATGGACCATTTTTGTTCCTTTGATGTTTCCTAGGCCATCCCTGAAAACATGCTTAAATTTCCATACGCGACTTTTAAACCCTTTATCGCGTATATATTTGGGTTTGACCTCTGAAACCACATACATCGAGATGTGTGCAAAAATCCAAATTTTTTTGGAGTTTTCCTTGATGTGGATCCGACTCACTTGTCTCCTGGACTTCCATATGGCTTGAGATCGCTTAGATCTGACCTTTCATTACCCCATTGATGAGCTATATAAGGAACCCTTTGGATACATTGAAGGCATATGAAGAACCGAGAGCAAGCGAACTATAGTCCATTGTTGCCGGAACTTGTGCTTGAGTCCTTTGTCCCTTGAAGCACTTTTGTGTTATTCCCAATCTTATCTTTTGCTTGTGAGATTGCTATCGAGAGATGGAGGATTGAAGTGGTGGAGGCCCAAGTTGGGGACTCGGTTTCTTCGATTCGCAGACGTGCCGATAGAGGTTGTATTCATTGTAATCTCTGATTTTATATCAATAGAAATATCTTTTCCTGTCCAATAATGCGTGTTTGAATGAATATTTTATCCATGGATGAATTCAAATGCTTATATGTTATTGATTATATATGCTAGAGTAGAGTTAACACAATTATATATAATATGCTTGTCTTGTTTATTGAATGTTGAGGAAACAATTCATCAGTTCAAGCTGAAGTTGGAAAGCTCAACGGGCATCTACACCAACCATCCAGAATAAGGCATGAATCGAGATCCTTTAGTTTTAGTTGTTTGGTTTCTCTTGCATATAGGAAAGGATTGATTTTTGGAGTTAAGCTGTCTATTATGGTACCCCAAGCCATAGGAATTTCTCTCTGTAACACAATAGTAAGGTATTCTGATGATGAAAAAAACCATGACATGGGCTTGGTAAATTGTGACACCACTATGAGAGAAGTATCTGGAATTTTTGGTCCAACAAACATTCCACCAAATACCCTAGACAAGGACACAAACTCTCTCGCCGTGATGCAGAGTATCTGTTACTAGAGATCGACAGTCGAAATGGATGTTCTGATGCTGAGAGAAGAGAATAGAGGGATTCATCCTCATTTTCTTGGATTCGTAATGCCAACCTCATCTACGATGATGATGAGTCTAGGAGGAAACCGAGCAGGAATGCCTCGGAGGAAGAACCTAGCCCTGGTAGGCCGACAAGAATGATGCACACATTGAAGAATTATTGTTGTCAAAGGTAGGGCTATCTTATCCAGTTTCTAGTAGCATTACCAAGAGACTACAAGGATGGGTGAAGGGCCGGAAGCATGAAAATTCCCTAGAATCATGCAAGCCTATGTAATGGAAAGGTGTAAAAAAAAGAGAAAAGTCGTTAGTGCCAAAACATCGTCGTCAAAACAAGTGAGCCTACGTTTAGATGCCTTAGTACCATTACGACCAGCGTGTGTGTCATCGTGTTTCCTATTTTTAGTAATAAACAGTGGTTAATATGCCACCTAATGTAGTTTGTTAGGATTTTTGATGTGATTATTCTGGGTTAATCCCATTTTTTGTAACCATTTTGATACCTTGTTTTTGAGGCCTCAGCATCGGTTTTTGTAGTTCTGCAACATTTTTTGGGGGTAGTAATGAATATATTTCTCTATGTTTATGAGATTCATCATGGTGCTTGTATTTAGTGTGTGCTCTCTTTGTTTATTTCATTTTCATGTGTTATTCTGCCAATACATTTCTAGATTAGTATGTAGGAATTCGCTCTCTATTAAGCGCTCCTGCATCAGAAATCATATTTGTAATGTGAATGTAATAGATTCTATATAATACATCCATTGATAGGTGCTTTGTTTTAGTTTTTTCCATGTGTTATTTTCTACTAAAGGTGCTACAAGGGATTCATCCATCGATAGGTGCCCCTTCCCGTGCTAGGATTTTCTATTTCCTCTCACCACCGCTTAAAGGATATTTCGTTGAATGCTACACTCACTTTGCCTCGTATTGCTGAAAAGAAAACTCATGTCCATTACATGTTGTAATATCCTTAAACATTTCATACTGTGACTCCATCGCCCAATGGTTTTGATTTTCTTTGTCTTTCCACCCTTTATTTTTTAACTATCCTGTTACTAGCAGAAATCTTGTCTTATGCGTGCGTTTTTAAAGATAAATGTGTATGTGAAGGTTATTGTGACAAGAGAGAGTCCTCTCTGACTGCATTGGATAGAAGGCATCCAAAAGCTAGTTTGAAATGGTTACCCCTATGACTTCCTATAGCAACCACAGGAAAAATACAAGGTGCTAACAATGGGTATACAAATGGCGAAGTTAGAGAGTCGTTAAATGGAAACCGTATGCTCGAAGAAGAAAATGTTGTTCAGACCACCCAAGAGGATTCCCAATTTCCACTATCCGACTGACAACAAGAGACAGAAGGACATGAAATTCATGTTCAAACACAAGACAGACCGGGTGATATGGTACAAGGTGCAGTTCCAACCTCCCTACCTCCCTTAGCAAATTCACACCAAAGAACTCCAAAACATATACAGTTCGATGAAAATATCATTAGTTCGATTGAATTTATGCTTTCTAAATGTAGTATTGCATATCAATCTCAACAGATACTTGTCAAATATTTTGATTCTAAATGTGATGAATATAAATGTAGGTTATTTATATCGTTATTAAAATCTAGGTCTATGATTGTTGTTAGGAGAAACTTAAGGATAAAGATGATAAACAGTTCTGAATCAAGTTCTCATATTGTCAGAAGTTTAGTAGATTCATTTAGTACTATTGGAAAGAAATCACATTCAAAGGATCGCAACGTAACTCGTCGTGTGTTGTCACAATCAATCGTGAACAAAAGCACTAGGGCTCTTCGACTTCTTAAGCATACATCGAAACTTGTAGGCTTGGATATCAAAACACTTCGTAGGTATTGTTCTAGAAGAGAACAACTTGAATCTGGTCAATATATATGTATGGGCCTTCATTGGAAGGTTTCCATGCTTTGATATGAAGCTCATTGATGTAGTAAAGGGTTTGGTGTAGGATTTTTGGTGTGACAATAGTAGACCTTCATTCAATTAAAAATATGTACTAAAATTGAGAATGGGTTCAAGGGATCGTGATCCCAAAATTAAACATTTTTTCGACATGACACAAACATAATTATATGAGATATTTAGGCATGAAAATAATGAACTTAACTTGGGTGAAATATCCTTCAATAAATGCAAACCATGGTATGTTAAAAGATACACAACTTTTAACACATGTTTTTGTCGATATCACATTGAGTATGATTATTATTGTGACACATATATACATATATTACGTGTATTGCAGAACACCCTTGTGCAAGAATGCTCAACTACATTGCTACTGAAAGCATTTTGTGTATAAGGACAGAAGGTTGCACATTTTATCAAAGGCCTTTCATAGATGGGACATGCCCAAGGTGTGGTGGAATGGAATTTTTTGACAAATGCATACATGTGACCGATGAGCATGAACTTGGGAGACATGAAGTGAACTTGCAGTCATTCAAATATGTCATGTTTGATATTGATGGAGGTAATGAAAGAAAAAAAATACACATTAGGGGATTTTTGAGGTCTAAAATAGGCCTCATAAGGGAAATACTAAAATAAAACTTATAATAATAGAATAAAAGTTCTAAATTTTGGAGGGGAAAATGAAAAACTACCTTTTTCTTATCGTATTTTTGACATATCTCCTTACCAGTTCACCTAAATTTTGAGTTTGAGGACTAGTTGGATGCATAATTAAATTCTGTATCCAACCCATCGGCATTCAAAATTGAACCCTTCCCAGCCCTTCCAAAGGGTTCTAGCCCTTCCTAAAAGTGTGAATTTAAAATTGCCCTTAAAAAAAAATTAAATTTTGAATTTTACCCTTCCAATTAAGAAGGGAATAATTTATATCAACATTTCAAAATATGGACAACATTTGAAATTACCCATCCATATAAATTTCTGAAGATGTTGAAATTCATATGCTATAAAGTTCAACACATCATTCAAAATATTGGAAATATGATAAATTATAATCACTCACTCACTGATGTCATGCACTCACTACTTAGTTGTGCAAGATGACTAGTAATCATTGATGACTATGGGGCACTAGCCATCAAGATGAATTTGATTCCCAAGTCACTTGGGGCTGCAATCTAAAGTGTGGCAATGTGTCAACAACTATGACTATAATAAAAAATAACAACTACTAGTCTACTACTAGGCTCGAAATGAGCTCAAAACTTTGTACCTACTACTTATGTGAACCTCCCTACCAATGTCCAGTCTTTTTTCGTCAAAATGAAATTCAAAAAGCTGGTTTGATGAGTCCTCCTCTACAATACTTCATTTCTTGCATGAATATCATGGACTCATGACAACTATAAACAACACTCGATGTCATGCACATACAAATAATGGCATGTACCTAGGATCACAAACTGTGTAGAAGTCGATTTATTCATTGCTATAGAGAGGTGTCATTGGGAACACAGTATGGAGAAACAATGGTTATTAATAAAATAAAACAAAAAACAATTGTTGGATCAAGAATAGTCTTCAATTTGATGGGTGGTATGATCGTGATGTAATCTCTCTTCATCCTTCCAAACATTTGTGGTTTCTTGCAACATTTGTCCTCGGCACCACCAAAATACATATAAAAATTACTTGTCTTTACATCCTCTTCCATTTAAATCATCGTATCATAGCCATAACTAAGGATTATTATGCATGCAAATCCTCACCTTATAAGATGAATTGGGTCAAGGCACAGAGAAAACCATAAAATATTAAATGTGCCAAGACACTATATAAGTATTTACCATATAAGTCTTTAATTAACACTATCAACTGAGATTTGTCACATTGGATTGTTGTGATCTTCTTATCACTCCTCACCAATGTGATTTCAAGGCATTCTTTGAAGGTGAAGTCCATAATTTTAGGTCTTCTTCCTAATTATCATGCCTTTTGGTAAGAAAATAAACAGGGTATTGGCCTGAATCAACATGGAAAATGGTTTCGACATAGAGGTACAAAATACAAAAGTGGATCTTAAATTCCTACATGTGACTATCGATTCACTAAGTCGTGACAACAAATTTTAGATCCACGAACCCTTAATTACTCACACCTAGAAATTTCTCAAATCTAACCATAATAAACTTCTTTTGGTAATTTGGTTCAATTTATAAGGAGGATTGTTGAGACTAAGACATGTGGTGAGTTGCAAGGATTCAATTGAATTAGGATTGATTCCATTGCCCCTCCAGCCCATACATATATGCTTTCACGACAAGTGTTGAACAAAAAAATTTGATGCCCTGACCCCAGTTATGATAACTTTGCTAACTTGCTTCATATCTAGGATTTTTTTTTAATGTTTTCTTAGTTGTGTATTATTTTTTCTTAGGTGCACAATCCTTTTCATTCTTACATCTCTCAAGCTTGGATAGCACATGGATTCCCCAATATGGTTATGTCATAGTCTAAGTATTTTTTTTTGTATAATGAAGTGTTCTCGAAGTTGAAAAAATAAAATAGAATATTTGTTATGCTACCGAACTATAAAATTAATTATACATATATCACAACTTAATGTGTTCAAAATAAGTTTTATTGAAAATATATCATTTTTTTAGGTAAATAGTAAGGGGTACTCAATTGTTAAAAATTGAAAAAAATTAAAAGAACAATTTTTTTTTTTGCATTTTTTGGTGAAAGGTTTTAGTTAATTTATACTTGTCCATTGAAGTGCAATTATTTATATTTCCCTTCATCTTTAAAGGTGTTATACACAAATCTCGTCACCAACATGTGATGGGATCCTTAACCCCTAGGTTTTCCCTTAATCCCAAAACTTGGAGTGGAAACTTGCTCTTGATATCAATTCTACATGAAAAAACCTAACACGCGCTTACCCTTTGGCTGATGAGTGGTAACCTTGTTCAGCACCGCCTGTGTCCTATTATAGAGAAGCAGTGCCACTGCTGATGTGCTTTGTCTTTGAAGCGGTTCTCACCTAAACCGCTCTATCATAAGGGAACAAAAGCGGTACCCTGGGTAAAATGGGAAAAAGAGAAGTTTCTTGAGGCTTCTAGATCATGAGCCTTGTGTCCTCCCTTATCCCTATCAATATGGGTTAGTTGAGCTCAAGATCCCTCTTGGTAAGATCTTAGAGCCACCTCACCTACAATTCTCTCAACTATCCCTATCCATTGAGCCTTATAAATACAAGCTAATGTCCATAGTTGAGGGGAGGAGAAGAATAGTAGAGTTATGTTGCTGAATTGATACCCTGGCCTAATCCATCAAAGAGCAATTGTGGAGCAAGTTGGATCTATAGGGGACAAGCTGTTAGTCTTGTGAGGGAGTTTCTCGACACTAAGGAACATGGTTGTAATATATTTCATTTATTTTCTAATGCAAAGTTGATTTCCTTCCCACATGTTTGTTGTGTAAATCTCACATATATGTTATTGGATTGCTTAGTCACTAATATGGACGTGTAGATGTTTTTCTGGTAGCTTTGATGTCTTTGTATGTTTGATATGTCTTACAGGTATACAGGTCTTTCGTCAGAGTTATATTCCAAGATTCTATAACATTCAAGGAAGGTCTTCAACCGAGTTATTCACTCATTTGTTCTGGATCTAAACCATTCAGACCAGAGGAACAACTTCTGTTTGCAGAAGGTGCATTATTACTGATTACAAATTTGGTGACTCCACTAGGGAACAAAGAAAATTTCAATTTATCTAATCTTCCTCAGTCCTGGAACCCTTGTCTGAATCCAAGCTCCAGCTCCTAAGTCTCTTCAGTCAGATCTGCCATCTAACTTAGTGAATTTTGGTTTAAAACTTTCAGATCTATTTAGATCTAAACTATTTTAACCTTATATGCTCTTTTTTACTGTCAATTCATCAGTATTTACCTTGATTTGATCAATTTTTAACTTGAATTCTTGTTCTCCTTGTGTTTTGGATACATTTAGGGAACCGCACATGTGCTGTTGGCAAGATGCAATGCTACCACCTGAAATCTGTTAGCCATAAGCGGTGCCACCGCCTGAACCTTGTTATCCAGAAGCAGTGCTCATCCAGAATCACTTTGTCCAGACCCCTCCAGCGCGGTTCCAGGTAGGCCTTGTTCCAGAACTTGTTTTTTGTCAATTTTTTGCAAAAAGTTGGATTTTGCTTGCTTTCAGCCCTGCACTGTCAGGCTTGTGTTTTGAATCTGTATGCTCATGGTTGAAAATTATGTGGTAAAAATTGGTTTGATTGAAGAATTCAAAAGCTAGATTAGGCTTGTTTATTTTTTGTGTGCTTTCATGCTTGTTGGTTGTGATTTTGAAAAGAATTTTTGAAAGCTTAGGTTTCAGATTAGATCTCTTTTCGTTTTATTTATAAAGACTGAAAGAAAAACCACTTGCTTATCATCTTAATTTCATTTTTTCCATAGAGGACTTCTTTTTGCTTATTAAAAAGAATTTTTTTATTATTGAGATTAGGTCATTATTATTACGGAGCATAGGGCATTGGATTTCTTATTAGCCTCACAAGATTTTAGGTTCTCTTTGTTCTTTTGTCTCTCTTGCATTAGTACTATCTCATCAAAAGAAAAAATAGTGTAGTTTCAGGTTAGATCTATTTATGTTTAAAAGAAAAATCGATAAAATAGAGTGCATATGCATGTATAGTGCTTGTTGTTTTTATTTTAGGAAAATAGACTCTTACCCCTTTGATTTCTTTCAAAAAGAAAATTGAGTTTGGAATGTGTTGCTTGTCTTTGGATTTGATTTGTTCAAATTAGTTGTTTGGGAATTTTTGGTTTTCAAAATGAAAAGAAAATACTCTCTCTCCCTCCCGTAAGTAGGCTTACCACGAATGGTAAAGTGAAATATTTGCATCTACAATCTGCATGGTTTTAATTTTTTGTCAAAATTCCATGCATTCACCTAACCGTCCAATTTAAAATTAACGGTAGCTATAGGCTTAAAATTTACATAGCAATTTGAGTGATAGGCTAGAGATGTGTTCATGCGTCGTTAAACGTAGGAGCTGTCGTTACTCGTTTTCATTACATTTCGGGACTTGCACGGTTCTTTCACATACCATTGGTATATCGAACGGCCTTTCATGTACCCTTGAGGTATATAGAAAGGTACTTCATGTACTCGATTGTATATAGGAAGGCCCCTTGTGAACGGTTATGCATTAGACAACACTACTACCGATTTGAGCTCCCACGTACCTTGCATATATCGAGAGACCCCACTAGGATACCTTATCTATTTGATAAAAGCCCTTTGTCTGTCTTTCTTGGATCCATACACCGAAAACAACATTTTGGGAGATTAATATGCATGTACCCTTGAGGTATATCGCGAGTAGCACCTTCTTGACAATCCTGGTGAGAGACCTGACTATCTGTACTCCTCCTATCATTTAAGTTTGCTTGTTTGGCCTATAGCTTGAGTAGGGAAATTTTTGGTGTGTTTTCTAGTTTTGAGACCCTAGGTTAGATAAGAGCTGTACAAATTGGATGAATTAAGACAGTCCAAAAGAGTACGGGGCTTGCCACCTGATTTTATTCTTGTTTCAGAAGAAAATCCTATGGAATCTATTGACCAAGGAGCTGCAACCAAATCCCAAGTGGGAGAAAATGTGGTTGCAAAAAGCACAGATCCATATCCTTTGCAAGGTCCTCCCTTGGTCCAACAACCTTCTAGGGGAAATATCTCATTCCATTCTCCCATGGAAGGTCATGTTGTTGATACTACCCATCCAGATTATGGTCCCAGTGCTCCAGTTTGGGATACCTCTATGGGTTAGGCCATTGCTTTGTTTGGAACTTGTCCAACCTCTTCTGAAGACATTTCACCAAATGAAGAAGAACGCAGACAATACCAGGAAACTATTCTCTATGCAAGAGAACTAGACAAGAAAATAGATAGCATATTGGGTATACCACCACCTCGTTCAATAGTTGTTCCTCGTAATCCGGACCCTTGGACAGTGGGATATCGCTCACTTGATGATTCTAGGAATCCCATTGAACCTATTCTAGATCACAATGTGACTCCACATAATCTGGGTCAAACTACCAACCCCACCACCTCCCATATTATGTCTGTTCCAAATCCTCTCGGGTCTTCCACACCTGGGGAACAACATTCAATTTATGTTTCATCAATACCTTCTAGTGCTAGGGGGAAACCCCTGGCACGACCTACGTTACCTGTCACTAGACTTGTAGCTAGTCATGGATATACCTCTAGTATAGAGAAATATATAGTTTATGTCCCTCCTACCCACACGAATGTGGTTAATGCCCCATCCAGTTCAGGTTAGCCCTTGGGGGCACAACCTGTAACCCATTAAAACTCTTGGGGGTATGGTTACACAACAAATCAAGTACCTGTAGGAAATGTTAATTACCAACCTAAGCCTACGGCAATGCCTTATTCTAGAATTCCATATCCTAGTAATAATTTCATGCCATGGGGGAAACCTAACTAGTCTTACCTGCCAGCTATGTGAGGTATACCTATACATACCGCGGGGGGTTTCGGAGGACCACCCTATAGAGGTCCTCCCACTGGAGGGCCTGGTGGATTTCCTCCTTATGGTCCTAATGGTTATGGTGGTTCTGGGGGTCTTGGTGGCTTCCCTCCTAACAGTCCTAGAGGTTCTGGTGGCCATCCTCCTAGTGGTTTCGAAGGATCCAGAGGTTTACCTCCTAGGGGTCCTGGAGGGTTAATTGGTCCTCCTCCTGGTGGTCCCAATGGTCTTGGTGGCCCCAGAGGCCCTGGTGGTTCTCCTTCTGGAGGCTCCGGTGGTTCTCCTCCTGGAGGCTCCAGTGGTCCTAATGGTACCAATCCTAGAAATCAATCCCCTACGGGTGGATCTTCCAGTAGTTCTTCATCACAACAACTTGTCTATCAGTCTACTTATGGTCCTACTGGTACTTATATGCCATACCAATACTACCAGTACGTGCAACCTAATCACCCATTTCCTTTCCTAGCAACTTTGGACTTGCCTGGTTTGTCCAAGTTGATTAATGATCCCATTCGACATAATCCCTCGTGGCCTCCCATTTCAGTAAAGATACCATCGGACATTCCAAAGCTCTATGGGAAGTAGGGTGATGATCCAAAAAACCATGTCATGACATTCCATTTGTGGTGTTCTTCGAACTCCCTTATGGATGATTCAGTTTGTTTAAGACTCTTCCAATGAACTTTGACTGGTACCGCCGTGAAATGGTACATTGAACTTCCACAACATTTGTTTGTGGATTTTGGTTCTTTGGAAACTATTTTTCTTACACACTTTAAGCTTCCTATCCGTTATGAAATGGTTACATATCTATTAACTTCTCTGTGGCAGAACACCTCCACCCACATATCCGATCATATCCATGAGTGGAGAAGGCGGAGAAGACTTATTAAGGCTCCTATCCCGGATCAATTGTTAGCTGATTGGTTTACAAAATCTTTGTTGCCTCCAATCGCCTGAGATGTGGCTATGGGCGGTGTTGTTACCGAAGAGCAAGCCATTAGTCAAGCCCAATATCTAGACTTGGTATATTCCTAGTCCGTAACATTGTATGACTTGATCCCTCAAGCTCCTCGCCTAAGCACCGATCCTGCTAAGACACCAACAGAAACCCTTGTTGATGGGATTGTTGGTTCAATCTAGTCCCCATCGACAACAAAACCTGCCAAGCAACCCCAAAATTCCACCCCTACTCCTTCAACTCCCAAGGTTTCCAGCGAGGCTAATTCCATTCAAAGTACTCAAACACCTGGCAACAATAAAAAGAAACATAAAGATAAAAACAAAAAACCTAGAAACCAACAGGAGAATCCAAAACCAACCATCAACGAGAATGATAAAGGGAAAAGAAAAGAGAAATATCCATTTCTGCTATGCGGAGGTGATCACTTCACAAAAGAGTGTCCTCTTCGTGAATAAATCACTCAATTTTTGAAAACTAATCCTGCCCCCGCAGTTCTCACGGATCCTTTTCCCTCTCAACAATAGCTGATAGACCACATGTCTAATCACGAAAATTCTAGTTCTTCAGAGGAAATTCGCATGATGTTCTCAGACACTATTAGTTTGCAAACTCAAAGTTAGAGTTATGACAAACCTATAGACAAGAAAGAAGACAATTCTTCTTCAGGAAAATCTCCCTCTGCTAGTTCTCTTGAGTCCTCATCTACTGTTCCCCTAACCATCGAGAAACCTAATCTCGACATGGTTTCTCATCCACCCAAGAGTACTCTTAGGAAGGATATTTTTAATCCTAATGCCAGATCTGCCCAATTTTATAATGTACTTGAATATCTTGGTCAGGAACCATGTGCAATGTCTACCTTGGAAGTACTCCAAAGTTGTCCTACACAGCGTAAAAACTTGTTAACTGCATTAGGAGCTTTAGACCCAGACAACACTAATTTGATTCATTTCAATGTCGATAACTATAAGTCTAGACCTCCTCATAAACTTGCTTTCCAAATCATAATGAAAGTAGTAAAAAAGAAGGTATTTAGAACTGTCTTAGACGAAGGAGCTTCAACTTCGGTTTTGTCCTTGTCTTGTTGGACTATTGGCTCTCTCGAGCTTGTAACATCACCAACGACTCTGAAATCCTTTGATGGAAAAGGTTTCTAGTCGCATGGTCTCATACCAACCCTTTAAGTCGAGCTTGGGGGGAAATATGTTTCTATTCAAGTGGAAGTATTAGATGCCCCATTAGACTACAACCTCCTTTTAGGAAGAAATCAGTTTTATGCCATGACTACTATTGCTTCAATGGTATTTCGAACTGTCCAATTTCCGCATCTAGGGAGGATTTTCACTATTGAATAGCTTGATTTCTATATGCCAAATGTTACTACCTCTACGGCTAATAACATCCCTATGCTAGGCTAGTCCCCTCCTCCTTACTAGTTGATTGGGGTAGGCATGCTGAAGGATTCATCTCTTATGGGGATTTTTCCATCAACTCCTTCTAACACAGACACGGCGACAGTAAATATGATTTCATCATTTGATTATGATCCAAAGGGAAAAAAAATTGTTTATTCCACCTCTTTGAGTACGCATGAAGAAATGTACAACGTTATCCAAACCCTTTCTGATGACCACACTGATGAGCTTCATCTGGTGGCTTCGAACCCTTACCACTTTCCCTACTAGTTAGAACCCTCTTTTCCTATTCTGAATTATCTCTCCTAGACTTTTCCTTTCGATGAGTCCATTATGGAGATCATGAGTATGAATGAGCCTATATGGGAGGATCATCATCATAGATCCTCGTTCCTCCCCAACACCAGTTCGGTAGACTATGATTTTGCATCCCTTTTTTCCACTGATATTGTCAACACACCTCAAACTCCTATATTGTTGCAGAACACAGATTTTGAAGGAAACCTATGCAACATTACTCAAACAAATCCAATTGACATATAAGCCAAGCCTGGCACCCTTGAGCATGTTCATGTTGGGCAGAACTGCTCAGCAGAAGAATTTGAATCATACTACGCACTTTTCAAATAATTCCAACATGTTTTTTCCTGGTCTTACGAAGAAATGCTGAAGATAGACCCATCCATTGTGGTCCATGAAATAAAAGCCTATCCCATTGCAAAACTTGTCAGGAAAAAACTAAGGCAAGTCCATCCCCAAAAATCCCCAACTATTAAAGCTGAAATAGAGAAACTTCTCAAAGCAGGGTTTATTTATCCCATACCTCTAATGAAATGGGTATCAAACGTTGTCCCTGTCAATAAAAAGCAGGGCACCATTAGAGTCTGCATCGATTTCAGATATTTGAACAAAGCTTGTCCCAAAGACAACTTTCCCACTCCGCATATCGACGAGATTATCGTCAGCTGTTCTGGAAGTGTCATATTCTCATTTAGGGATGGATTTTCATATTATAATCAGATTGAGATTTTACCCACCGATCAGCACAAGACAACATTCATTTTCCCATGGGGAACCTTTGCATACAGGAATTTACCATTCGGCATGAAAAACACTGGAGCCACTTTGCAGCATGCTATGTCCTATGTGTTTCACGACATAAAACATATTGTTGAACCATACCTTGACGACCTCCCAGCTCTTTCACAATGACGGGAGGACCACCCTGGTCATCTTAGAGACATTTTCCTAAGATGCCGTCATTATAACATACGGCTCAATCTTCATAAATGTGTTTTTTGCGTTGAGATGGGATGCTTGTTAGGTTTCATGGTTTCTAAGGATGGAATATAGATAGATCCATTGAAAATTGCCACTATTTTATCTCTACCAGGCCCAACCAACCTTCTAGAACTCCAAAGTTTGTAAGGGAAGCAAACTTCCTCCGTAGTTTCGTGTGCAGTTTTGCAGAGAAAACACACGGTTATATGCGTCTCCTTAAGAAGGACACTTCATTATTTTGGAATGACCAAACCCAATGAGACTTTGATAATCTCAAACATGCTCTGACTCATTCACTCATGATACACCCCCCAAATTATTCACAGGATTTTCTCTTATACATTGCTTCCTGCTGGTACTACCATCGCTATGGTTTTGGTGTAGGAGAATCCTGATGGTCAAGAGCACGTGATCTACTATGCTAGTAAGAATTTCATGGATTCTGACACCCGATATTCACACTTGGAGAAATTAGCATTGGCCACGGTCATTGCTTTTCAAAAATTTTGTCACTACATTTTGCTCCGCACAACCAACATATTGGCAGACCAGAACCCTATGTATTACATCCCAACTCGTCAGGTGCTCAAGGGCAAGTACTCCTGATAGATAGTCATTCTATAAGAGTTTGATCTGGAATTTTCCAAAGCTACATCAAATAAATCCCTGGTCTTTACTGAGCTCATGTGTGATCTTCCTTGTGCTTCGACGGAATCTGAGCCCAATGATTCATTCCCGGATGAATTCCTATTCCTGATAAGAACTAATGAACCATGGTATGGATATTTTCTCATTTATCTCCAGGCACAAATATTTTAGCCCACTCTATCCCGTGACGACCGCTGTCGTATCCATCACCACGCAAAATACTACCTCATTTTGAATGACACCTAGTATCTACATGGTATCGATTTCATTCTCTGACGATGTCTTACCCATGAGAAAGTTGAACAAGTTTTGAATGACTACCACTCTATAGAATGTGGCGGTCATCTATCTGGGATGCTTACAGCCCAAAAAATCCTTCACACTGGCTATTTTTGGCCTTCAGTCTTTAAAGATTGTCATGAGGTTGTTAAGAAATTCCCACCATGTCAACATTTTTATCCAAAAAAATGCACTCATCCTGCTCCGTTGCATCCCATCATTGCATTTGGCCCTTTTGCCAAATGGGGGATCGATTATATGCATTGTAAGCCTACCTCAACTGGGGGGCATGGTTACATCATCATAGCCATTGACTATTTTACAAAATGGGCTGAGGTCATGCCTACATATGTAGAGGATGGTAAGATTGGTGCCCTCTTCCTGTTCAATCATGTGATAGGAAGATTCTGAGTCCCGCAGTCCATAGTTACTGATCACGGATCACATTTCCATAATCAAGTGATGGAGGAACTAAGTGCCAAGCTAGGTTTTCATCCTAAAAACTCTACACCCTATTATCCGCAAGCTAATGGTCAGGTCAAGGCCATTAACAAAGTTTTGAAAACGATGCTTCGTCGGATGGTTGCAGACCATAAATCCAACTGGCACCGTATCCTTTTCTCTGCTCTTCGGGTTTACAGGACTTCGTTGAAAAAAAATACTAGTTTTTCTCCTTTCCAACTTGTCTATAGACTAGAAGTCGTCTTGTCGATTCAATGTCAGATTCCATCCTTGAAACTTGCCGTCGAACTTCTCCGAGACACTTCCATAGAGGAAGAGATATTTCTATACTTGAATAACCTTAACGAAACTAGAAGAGATGTTGCCTTAGCTAACGAGGCACACAAGAAATGTGTCAAGGTGCAATATGACAAGTCTGTCCAACCTCATGCCTTTAACGAGGGTGACCTAGTTTTGACCTATGATCAGAGATATGAAAAACTAGGGAAAGGGAAGTTCGCATCCATGTGGTATGGTTCTTTCGTCATTTCCAAAGTTTTAGAGAAAGGGGCCTACGAGCTCATGGACTATGATGGAATCCCCTTAGGACAACCTCACAATGGGTTGTACCTGAAGAGGTACTATGCCTAGATCTCTCTTGCATGGTATCCTGTATATATGTATATTACTTGACTTTTAGTGTTCTTAAGTATTTTCAATATGGTTTTGAGTTTATTGTCCCTATCTGTTTATACCATGTTTTGGTCATGCAAAGCAGATGGTTTTCTACAGCTTCAATGATGGTGCTTGCCATCACACTTTGAATCTTTCCTCAGCTGCTTGGGTTCTCTATTCCCCAGCTTACGAGTTGGTTAGTTTAGGAGGGTTTTGTATTGGTCCCGCTACCAACAATATCGCTGAGTGTCGAGCAGTCATAGGTCTTTCGACTGAAGCTGCCTCCAAAGATGTTCATAACTTGGTAGTCTTGATGGACTCACAACTTGTGGTTTGTCATATAAACCATGTCTACACCATTAGGAATCCTGTGCTTCTCCGTCTCTTCCAGAGGGTACATTTATTAGAAAGGTCATTTGAAACTATCACCTATAGGCATATCCCTAGGGAACATAATGCAGTTGCCGACTCTGAAGTAATCAGCTTCCGGACACGAGATCCATAATTAAATAATACTGTATAATATATATTGAAGATGATGAATATTATAATTGGTATTTTCCTTTACAGGCTTTGAGTGTGTAAAAATGAAAGGTCACACCCTTTTGAAAACTAGTTACCTAATTTTACTTAGTATTTTCTTAATATTTGTAACATTGCCACTCCCTTTAAGGGAGCTTTGTCCTCAAATCTGTGTTAGAGAAAGATGTAGTTGACGGAATTTTTAATATTCCCACATGGAATCTTCCTCCGGGAGGTTTTTCCTGTTCTCTAGTAGTAATGATATATTCTGGTTCAAAAATAATTCTTCCTTCATCATCTAACATGGGAAGTAGAGTTTGTGCCTGTTGGTGTTGACCTATCATCCTTTTTAAGCATGGAACATGGACGACATTGTGGACAGGACTTGATTCTGGTAGTTCTAATGCATATGCCGCGTGGCTCATCTTCTTATTGATTTGATATGGGCCATAAAATCATGGAGCTAATTTATTTTTTTCTATTTTTTTTAGTGACAATTGTTTATAGGGTTGTAATCGTACAAATACCCAATCTCCAATTTCAAATTTTCTTTCTGTTGGATGTCGATCTGCTTGCTGTTTCATTCTATTCCTTGTGGTATTTAGATTCTCTTTAAGTATTTGTACAACCTTTTGATTTTATTCTAAATGGTCTTTTACTAAGGCGACCCTTGCTTGGTTGGTAATGATATCCTTCCATTTTGGGGGTGCATATCCATAGAGGGCTTGAAAAGGTGTCATTTTTGCTGATGTGTGATAAGTAGAATTATACCACCATTCTGCAAGATGTAACCATTGAACCCATTTATTTTGTTTGTCAGTTACAAAGCAACGAAGGTAGGTCTCTAAGCATTTGTTAACCACTTTTGTTTGGCCATTTTTCTAAGGATGATAAGAAGAGCTCATGTTAAGTGTCATTCCAATTTGCTTGCAGAATTCTCTCCAAAAATTACCTTTAAATTTGGCATCCCTATCACTTACGATAATCTTGGGGAAGCCATGTAACTTGTAGATATTTTTACAGAAGGCTTCTGCAGTTTCCTTTGCAGAATCAGTTCTCTTTACTCCTATGAAGTGTGCATATTTGGTTAACCTGTCTACTACTACTAGTATTTTATATTTCCCATTCGATATGGGTAGACCTTCAATGAAATCCATAGAAATTTCCTCCCACTTCTGGTTTGGAATATGCAATGGATGGAGTAACCCGGGGCTTGAGATATTCTTTGCTTTATTTCTCTGACAGGTGTCACACTCTGCAACATACTTGTGAATGTCGGCATTCATACCCTTCCAAAAAATGATTGTCTTGCATTATAGTAGGTTTTATAATATCCTACATGTCCCGTGGCAGGGCAGTCATGTGATTCTTTACATACCTTGGTTTTAAACTTAGAGTTTGCACTTAAGTATATCCGTCCCTTGTACCATAAGAGATCATTCTTCCATTCAAACTTTGGATACTGATTTATGTTTTCAATTATGGAGCAAACCTATGTATTCTTAGCATATTCGGTTTGGATTTTGTCCAAAAATTCTGGGATTACCATTGATACGACATAGACTTGTACCTATTCATCTTTCTCTTTTTTATGTAAAATGTCCATATCGAAGGTAGAGATATTTTCGATCTACTTTTGTTGTTCAGTAGATAACGTATTTTGTTGTAATAAGTGTTGTAGACTATTATGGTTTGTTCGGATTAGGAACTTGATTCCCAACAGATATTGTCTCCATTTAGTTAACGCATGCATGATGGCCAGCATTTCCTTGTTGTAGGTAGACTGCAGGAATTCTCTTTTGTTCAATTTCCTTCTTTTGAAAGCGATTGGATGGCCTTCTTGCATTAGCACGGCTCCTATCCCAAATCCTAAAGCATCACATTCAATTACAAATGGTTTTGAAAAATTAGGTGTTTCTAGAAGAGGAGTTGAAGACGTAATTTGTTTCAACGTTTCAAAGCATTTTCTTGGTTCATCATCCCATATAAAGGAGTTCCTTTTAAGGATATTTGTTAGTGGAGCAGTGACATGTGCATCGTTCTTGATGAATATTCGATAGTAACCTGCTAATCCAAAAAATACTCATAATTTGGAAACATTCTTGGGTTGGGACCACTCTTTCATCAATTGGATCTTTCTTGGGTCCACCTTGACTCCTTCCTATGATATTATATGACCGAGATACTCTACTTCTCACTCCCCAAACGTCCATTTTGAGTTTTTTGCATAGAATTAGTTTTCCTTCAAAATATATAGAACCTTTTCTAGTTGCTTCAAATGTTCTTCCCACGTCTTACTGTATATAAGGATGTCATCGAATAATACTAACACAAATTTCCTTAAGTAGGGTTGAAATAGTTCATTGATAGTTGCTTGGAATGTGGCAACGGCATTATTTAACCCAAAAGGGATTACTTTGAATTCATAATGTCCTTCATGAGTTTGGAAAGAAGTGTTTGTGATATCTTCTAATTGGACCTTGATTTGATAGTACCCTGACCTTAAATCAAGTTTTGAAAAATACTTTGCGTCATGAAGTTCATCCAGCATATCATCGATGAAGCGAATTGGAAATTTGTTTTTAATCATTATTTTGTTTAATCCTCGGTAATCAATGCATAGCCTGAATGATCCATCCTTCTTTCATACTAACAAGACTAGAGCTGCATATGGGCTTCTGCTCTTGGTGATAACACCACACTTCAATAAGTCTTGGACTAACCTTTCTATTTCTTTTTTGTGATGGTGGGGATACTGATAAGGTTTAACCTTGATAGGGTTTGCCCCTGATTTAACCTTGATAATGTGTTCTATACTTCTTTCAGGTGGTAGCTGCATCGGTAAGCCTTCAAATATTTGTTTATATTTCTGGATTAATTTTTGGATTTCTTCTATGAGCTTGTTCTGTTCGTGCTCCTGTCCTTCCATTTGATGGCATTGGATCACGTATGTTGATGCTCCTTTTCGAATGAGCTTCTCCATCTATTGAGATGAAACTACTTGTGTGTCTAGTGGTTGGAAACCATGTAGTTTATAATTTTTTCCTTGCCATTTAAACTTGATAAAGTGTTTTTGGTGATTAGCAGAGTATGTTCCCAATGTTTGTAACCATTGGACTCCTAAAACAATATCCACTCCACCTAATGGTAATGTGTATAGTTCTGATTCCAAGTTAAAATCCTGAATTTGGAGTTTCACTTTGTGACATTTTCTGACTTTTTCAATTTTCTTTCCATTTGCGACCATCACTTTCATGTCCAGCACTAGATGTACAAACAATTTGAGTTTTCTGGCCACCCTTATATCAAGAAAGTTGTGAGTGCTTCCGGTGTCCACTAGCACTATAACATTTTCATTTTTTATATGTCCTTTTAACTTGAGAGTCTGTGGTTGACTAATGCCTGTCATGGCTGCGAGGGATATTTTGGGGGTCTCGTCACTTCCAGATGCCATATTTGCGGTCGCTTCCTCTTCATCTTCTGACTCTTCTTCTTCTTCTTTTGATTCACTGTTCTCCTCTACTTCACAAGTATATAATTTATTTGAGCTATCTTCACAGTGACACCTATGTTTAGGATTCCATCTATCTCCACATCGTCAACATTTTCCTTCCCTCATTCTTTGATTTTTGAGGTTCTTCCTGTCTTCCCTTCTAGGTGGGGGAATGTATTTGTTTGTATTGGCCTGTGGAGTCGTCTTGATGTTTCTCTGTGAATATGACTTCCCTTTCTATGTTTGGAAGTTGTCAAACTTAGCCTCCGCTACTTTTTCTTTTCGTCTTGCTGCTTCAACATTTGCTATGTCATGCATTTTTAACTCCTTTTGTATGTAAGGCTTTAGTCCTCCCACGTAAGTTTCTAGTCATTGTTTGTCTGTTAACCCAAATACTATGGTAGCAAGTGATTCCATTGGTGTGTGAATTCTTCGACATTTCCTTTTTGTTGTCGCCTAGTAAGCTTCGAGAAAAATTCGTCTTCATTGATTCCTTGAAACCCTTTGAGGAAATCAATTTTGAACAAATTCCATGTGTATGTGAAGTTGTCACCCTTCCACCACATATACCGGTTATAGGCATGGTTTTCAAGATGCATAGATGCATACTTCACCTTTTCTATATCTGTTGTGATGTTATAGATATCAAAATATTCTTCTTCTTTATTTAACCATGCTATGCATTGTTCATCATTTCCACTAAACTTTGACATTTCTAATTCTGCTTTGGGGGGATACACTACATAACGCTGATTCATTATTGTCGTGTTGCGTGGTGGTGATCATGAATTGCTGGCTGAAGTACATGACATATTTGAATCGTCTCTTTGTTTATGGTGATCTTTTGTCTTTTTCTTATCCTTCATCCCCATGAGAGTATTTAGCTTGTCATTCAGTTGGTCTTGTTTTTCCTTCATCTCATCCAATTTGTCACCTAGCCTTCTATCTAACACTGAAATGACTTCCTCTCTGATTTCATTTTTCAGCTTTGTATTGCAATCTTTTATTTCTTCCTTTAAATCTTCTTGAGTCTTAGTAATGTGATCATTGAAATCCTTCTCCAATTTTTCAATTTGGGCTTTTAACTCCGTCGTCATGCTTTTGAGGTATGGAGGTGAATAATTAGACCCAATTTTGGCTTCGAAGGATGAATTTTTGAATAATAGATTAATTAATTAATTAATTCATATTATTATTAATATATGTTTTTTTTATATAAATAAACTATATAATAATTTGTATATAGTTTTAATATATATATATATATATATAGTAATAATTTATTATATAATATTGAATTTTATATAGTTTATAAAAATAAATATTAAAATAATAATTTTATTATAATATTATTTAAAATTGGTTTTTATTGTTTTTTTTGTGTGCTCTGTTGCAGGTCTGTTCATGGAGCGAATGGTGGATGGACGTGGAGCTAGTTATGGAGGTGGATGGAGTGTGGGAGTATGAAAATCTAGGAAGACGGGAAGCAATTTGAGTCTGCACAAGCGGAGAAGGGATGAACGGAAATGAAAGGAAGTCTGCACGAGGGTGATGGTGTGGAGAACCAGGGGGTCTACACAAGATGGGGCTGGGTGTGGTGTACAATACGTGGGTCTGGAGTGGGGTTGAGCGCAAATGGATGAGGGAGTGCAAAGAGTAGGAGTGTAGGCAGGAAACAGGGGAAGGAATTGTGGTTTGCGCGAAAGGAGAGAGCGCGTGGCGATTGAGTGTGAGAGGAAATGAAAAGGTGTGACTGGAGGTGAAGGGAAGGAATATGGGTTGGGCATCGGAAGAATAAAGAGAGTGGAGGCATGATGAAGGAGGCTTAAACTGCAACGGCAATGGACAGCGGTGGACTTTTGCTGGCTCTGATACCAAATGAAGAAATCAACTTCCAGACACGAGATCCATAATTAAATAATAATGTATAATATATATTGAAGATGATGAATATTACAATTGGTATTTGCCTTTATAGGCTTTGAGTGTGTACAAATGAAAGGTCACACCCTTTCAAAAACTAGTTACCTATTTTTACTTAGTATTTTCTTAATATTTGTTACAAACTCATTGGAAAATTACATCCTAGACTGGCATATTGCCCATTCATGACATGAAAATCAAACATGGTTCAATGTAAATAAACTGTAAAAGACACATAAATATCATATAAAACACATTCACCATCTGAGACATATAAACACCAAGGTAGAATTTTATATATATATATATATATATATATATATATAAACATGTTTTACAAAAATAGGTCACGAGACCTCATTTGAAGCACTCAAGATTTCAGGTAAAAAATCATCATACAAAAGTCCTGAAGCTATCTAGGAGCTTTCAGTGAATACATCATGCACCCTATCATCTATTGATGCTCATGGTAACACATAACCGCTTGGGCTACTTGACTTAGAAGTCTGCTGAAACGACCCGGTACTCCTGCAGTAGGCCTCTAGTACCTCAGAGGGAGGTCATCAATCGAGGCATCCAGGATGTCTAGAGGCAACCTCTCAAGGTTCTCCTCCAGTTCCCCTATCAAATCATCACCCTGTGGTACAAAACAAGCTCTGGCTCTCCTGTTTATTGGGGAGTCTCCCCAAGGTCATGTTGCTCCGACATCTGCATGAAAACATTCAAGTCTCATTACTAAACATAAAAAATATAAAACATCAAAACATAAAAACACTATTTCCATTTTAGGGTTTTTTTGTTTCTTACCGATATCCCCCCACTGTCCTCTAGGTGGGAGTGGTACGTCAAGCTCACCACTGAAGTCAGTGCCTGCATATGCATAGTCCTCCACCATAAAGAGATGATCTCTCAACCATTGGTAGAACGGGTCACCGAACTTTACCTTTCCTCTACCCGCTCCAGTACGGGCCATTATCCAGACCCATATATGAATGCAAGGGTCCCGTGGCCTCAACTTTGTAAAAACCACCTGGGGTCTCATCTGTGGGAACCAGTTGAAAAATAAACAAGCTATAATGGAACCGAAACCGAATTACTTTAACTTCCCCTACCGACACTTGGTCATCTGATCCTTGAAGATCAAAAGTAGAGCTTCCTCCCAATTGAAAAATATGGGTGCCATGGCCTCTATGGCATAGAGCATATGCACTCTAGATTCCTAGTGTACCCCTTGGCTTCCTGCCACTGTCTGCATGGTAAACAAAACTTTCTGTAGAGGGCCATCCACCACTGCTTTTATGGGAATTTTCTTCTCCAATGTCCTGGTCCCATGAATGCAATGGCGGTTTATCAACTCCTCTTGAGTAGTAATGTCCCCTCCATGGGAACCAGTCAAAGAGATGGGAGCACCCCATCTCGATAGGCCTATTAGGAAGTAGATGTCCTATACTTCAATTGTCAATATGTGAGCACCGACTTCAAAACACTGTTGCTATGGATTCCACATCCATAGGATATGTTCTAATATTCACTCATGTGACAACATACTAGGTGTACAAAAAAACTTTAAAATCCCACAGTCTCTCAACGCGGTGATACAACCCGCGTTTTGTTCGGCAAATGCATCATCGTTGTCATGTTGCCTCTATTTCCATATTACCATTTTTTATCAATGGGAACCTGTCAAAAACCATCACAAGACCAATTAGAAACATTCTCAATCATTGAAATCATCAAATTTGAGCCACTTTTTCTTGTGCATGCACTTTTATTTACCCACGGCCGGAACTTCCTATGTCCCATTGAGGACATGTGATGTCACCACCTGCGCATGGTGTTTTTGGTGTGGCTATAGCGGGGTATTGCTTATCCCTCAAGGCATAAGAGAGGTGGCTACTTCCATGGTTTTAGGTCTCACCCAATAGGCCCAAAACACCACCAAAAATAAAAATTGAAAGCATGAAATGAAAGAGTAGGTTTTAAGCTATTACCTGGAACTGATGGTGTGTGAATCTGATGGTAGATGCTCTTGATATCAGCGACTGAAAATATGGCCAAGAAAATGCTCCAAAGGCTCTCCACTATGGGATAAAAGAGTTGTAGCAGTAAAAGTTTTGGGAGTTCGTTTTTGACTTTTTCGTACTACCATAAAACAGAAAAATTCTTTGAGCATTTATTGTGACACTTTGGTCATACTCTCAAAACTTAGCATCAAAGGTCCAAGTCCTTTTCAGATTCTTTTCAGAATCATAAAATCCCTCATTATGAAAAGAGACCTAGTGGATTCTTCTTTAAACTCTTTTCGGGCTCCTTAAATATGAAAATATTGTCGAGTGATATTGTATTCTTCATGCTTGTTAAAGCACTTGAAGAGTCATTCATCTGACAATAGGTTATCAGTTTTTCAGTTCAGATGAACTATTTTATGAGAAAGGACCCTTTGGATTCTTCTTCCATGTTCATTCAGACTCTCTAAACATGAACGATACCGAGTTAACTTTCATTGGACTTGTTAAATCAAACATTGAGAGACCATCTTTTGGGAACGAGCCCCTCCTCTCTTAGGTTCGTAAAACATATGAGTTTGGACTTGTCTTCAGATGAGCTATAATGTGTGTTTGTTACCCTCTTTGAACTCGTAAAAATGAAAAGAGGCACTCACAACCATGATGGGAAAAATGGGAAGGGAATCATTTTGCAAACAACTAGCAGTTTGCAAGGGAAGGAAAACTTCCTCTACCGTTTCGTGTGCAATTTTGCAGAGAAAACACATGGTTATATACATCTCTTTAAGAAGGACACTTCATTATTTTGGGATGACCAAGCCCAACAAGCCTTTGATAATATCAAACACGCTTTGACTCATTCACTCATGATACACCCCCCAAGTTATTCAAAGGATTTTCTCTTATACATTGCTGCCTCCACTACTATCATCGCTATGGTTTTGGTGTAGGAAAATCTCGACGGTCAGGAGTACATGATCTAATATGCTAGTAAGAATCTTATGGATTCAAAAACCTGATATTCATGCATGGAGAAATTAGCATTGGCCATGGTCATTTCTGTTTAGAAATTTCATCAATACATTTTGCTCCACACAACCACCATATTGGCAGACCAAAACCCTATGTATTACATCCTGACTCGTCAAGTGCTTGGGGGAAAGTAATCCCAATAGATGGTCATCCTAGAATATTTTGATCTGGAATTTGCCAAAGCTACATCAAAGAAATCCCTGGTCTTTTCTAAGCTCATGTGTGATCTTCCATGTGTTTCGACGGAATATGAGCCTAGTGATTCATTCCTGAATGAATTCCTGTTCCTGATAAGCACTATTGACCCATGGTATGGATATTTTCTCATTTATCTCCAAACACAAATATTTCAGCCCACTCTATCCCGTGATAATTTCCGCCGTATCCATCACCACGCAAAATACTACCTCATTTTGAATGACACTTTTTATCGATGTGGTATCAATTCCATTCTCCAGCGATTCCTTACCCATGAGGAAGTTGAAATTTTTTTGAATGATTGCCACTCTAGAGCATGTGGCGGTCATCTATCTAGGATGGCTATAGCTCAAAAAATCCTTCGCGCTGGCTATTTTCGGAGTTCAGTCTTTAAATATTTTCACGAGGCTGTTAAGAAATTCCCACCTTGTCAACATTTTTATCCAAAAAAACACACTCATCCTGCTCTGTTGCACCCCATCATTACTATTGGCCCTTTCACTAAATGGGGGATCGATTATATGCACTATAAGCCTACCTCAGCCGAGGGGCATGGTTTCATCATCATAGTCATTTACTATTTTACAAAATGGGCTGAGGCCTTGTCTACATATGCAAAGGACGGTAAGACTGCCGCTCTCTTCCTATTCAATCATGTGATAGGAAGATTCGGAGTCTTGCAGTCCATAGTTACTGATCACATTTCCATAATCAAATGATGGAGGAACTAAGTGCCAAGCTATGTTTTCATCATGAAAAATCTACGCCCTATTATTCGCAAGCTAATGGTCAGGTTGAGGCCATTAACAAAGTTTTGAAAATGATGCTTCATCGGATGGTTGGAGACCATAAATCCAATTGGCACCATATCCTTTTCTCCGCTCTTTGGGATTACAAGACTTCGGTGAAAATAGCTACTGGTTTCACACCTTTCCAACTTGTCTAGGGACTAGAAGCCGTCTTACCAATTCAATGTCAAATCATCCATCCTTGAAACTTTCCGTCAAACTTCTCCTAGACACTTCTGTAGAGGAAGAGAGATTCTATACTTGAATAACCTTGATGAAACTAGAAGAGATGTTGCGTTAGATAATGAAGCACACAAGAAATGCATCAAGGAGTAGTATGACAAGTCTGTCCAACCTCATGCCTTTAACAAGGGCGACCTAGTTTTGACCTATGATCAGAGATATGACAAACTAGGGAAAGAGAAGTTTGAATCCATGTGGTATGATCGTTTCGTCATTTCCAAAGTTTTAGAGAAAGGGGCCTACGAGCTCGTGGACTATGATGGAATCCCATTAGGACAACCTTGCAATGAGTTGTACCTAAAGAGGTACTATGCCTAGATCTCTCTTGTATAGTATCCTGTATATATGTATATTACTTGAATTTTAGTGTGCTTAAGTATTTTCAATATGGTTTTGAGTTTAGTGTCCCTATCTGTTTATACCATGTTTTGGTCGTTCAAATAATATGGCTCTCTATGGCTTCGCTGGTGGTGATTGTCGCCACACTTTGAATCTTGCCTCAGCTTCTTGGGTTCTCTATTCCCCAGCTTACGAGTTGGTCAGTTCAGGAGTGGTTTGTATTGGTCCCGCTACCAACAATATCGCTGAGTGTCGAGCAGTCATAGATCTTCCAACTGAAGCTACCTCCTAATATGTTCATAATTTGGTAGTCTTAATGGACTCACTACTTGTCGTTTTTCATATAAACCATGTCTAAACCATTAGGAATCCTGTGCTTCTCCATCTCTTCCGGAGGGTACATTTATTATAAAGGTCATTTGAAACTATCACCTATAGGCATATCCCTAGGGAACATAATGCAATTGCCGACTCATTGGAAAATTACATCCTAGACTGGCATATTGCCCATTCATGACATGAAAATCAAACATGGTTCAATGTAAATAAACTGTAAAAGACACGTAAATATCATATTAAACACATTCACCATTTGAGACATATAAACACCAAGGTAGAAGTCTGTATATATATATATATATATATATATATATATAAACATGTTTTACAAAAATAGGTCATGAGACCTCATCTGAAGCACTCGGGCTCTCAGGTAACAAATCATCATACAAAAGTCATGAGGCTATCTAACAGCTTTCAGTGAATACATCATGCACCCTATCATCTAGTGATGCTCATGGTAACACATAACCACCTGAGCTACTCAATGTAGCAGTCTGCTGAAACGACTCAGTACTCCCGCAGTAGGCCTCTAGTACCTTAGAGGGAGGTCATGAATCGAGGCATCCGGGATGTCTAGAGTCAACCTCTCAAGGTTATCCTCTAGTTCACCTGTCACATCATCACCCTGTGGTACAAGATGGGCTCCGGCTTTCCTGTCTGGTGAGGGGGCTCCCCCAGGTCATGCCGCTCCGACATCTGCATGAAAACATTCAATTCTCGTTACTAAACATGAAAAATATAAAACATCAAAACATAAAAACACTATTTCCATTTTAGGGTTTTTTGTTTCTTACCGATATCCCCCCACTGTCCTCCAGGTGGGAGTGGTAGGTCAGGGTCACCATTGAAGTCAGTTCCCGCATATGCATAGTCCTCCACCATGAGGATCTAATCTCTCAACCATCAGAAGAATGGGTCACTGAACTTCACCTTTCGTCTACCCACTCCAGTACGGGCCATGATCCAGACCCATCTCTGCATGTGAGGGTCCTGCACCCTCAACTCTGTAAAAACCACCTAGGGTCTCATCTATGGGGCCCGCTTGAAAAATAAACAAGCTAGAATGGAACCGAAAATGAATTGCTTTAGCTCCCCCCTGCTGACACTTGGTCAGTTGATCCTTGAAGATTGGAACTAGAGCTTCCTCCCAGTTGAAAAATGTGGGTGCCATGGCGTTTATGGCATAGAGAATATGCACTCTAGATGCCTGTTGTACCCCTTGGATTCCTGCCACTGTCTGCATGGTAAACAAAACTGACCGTAGAGGGCCATCCACCACTGCTTTTATGGGAAGTTTCTTCCCCGATGTCCTGGTCCCAAGAATGCAATGGTGGTTTATCAACTCCCAAGTAGTAATGTCCCCTTCACGGGAACCAGTCAAAGAGATGGGAGCACCCGATCTCGATAGGCCTGTCAGGAAGTAGATGTCCTATACTTTAATTGTCAATATGTGAGCATCGAATTCAAAATATTGTTGCTTCAGATTCCACATCCGGAGGATATGTTGTAATAGTCGCTCATGTGACACCATACTGGGTGTATGGAAAAACTTTAGATTCCCACAGTCTCTCAACGCAGTGATACAACCCACATTTTGTTCAGAAAATGCATCATCGTTGTCATGTTGCCTCTCTTTCCATATTACATTTTTTAATCAACGGGAACCTGTCAAAAACCATCACAAGACCAATTAGAAAAATTCCCAATCATTCAAATCATCAAATTTGAACTAGTTTTTATTGTGCATGCACTTTTATTTACCCACATCCGGCACCACCTGTGTCCCATTGAGGACAGGCGGTGTCATTGCCTGTGCGTGGTGTTGTCGGCGTAGTTCTAGTGGGGTACCGCTTATCCAGCAAGGGATCAGAGCGATGCCCACTTCCATGGTTTTAGGGCTCGCCCAATAGGAACAAAACACCACCAAAAATCAAAAATGAAAGAGCGATGCCCACTTCCATGGTTTTAGGGCTCGCCCAATGGCCAAGAAAATGCTCTAAAGGCTCTCCACTATGGGATAGAAGAGTTGTAGCAGTAAAAGTTTTGGGAGTTTGTTTTTGACATTTTTGTACTACCATAAAATGGAAAAAGTCTTTGAGCATTTATTGCGACAGTTTGGTCATGATCTCGAAACTTAGCATCAAAGATCCGAGTCCTTTTATGATTCTTTTTAGACTCGTAAAATCCCTCATTATGAAAAGAGACCTAGTGGAGTCTTCTTTAAACTCTTTTTGGGCTCCTTAAATACAAAAAGATTGTCGAGTGATCTTGTCTTCTTCATGCTTGTTAAAGCACTTAAAGAGTTGTTCAACTGACGGTAGGTTATCTCTTTTTCGATTCAGATGAACTATTTTATGAAAAAGGACCCTATGGAGTCTTCTTCCATGGTCATTTAGACTCTCTAAACATGAACGATACCGAGTTAACTTTCATTGGACTCGTTAAATCAAACATTGAGAGACCCTATTTTGGGAATTAACCCCTCCTCTCTCAGGTTCGTAAAACATATGAGTTTGGACTTGTCTTCAGACAAGCTATAATGAGTGTTTGTTACCCTCTTTGAACTCGTAAGAATGAAAATAGGCACTCATCAACCATGATGGGGATAATGGGAGGGAATCGTTTTTCAAACAACTAGCAGTTTGTTGTTACCTTTGAACATGGCACTTGTCTTCTTATCATTTCAGTCAAATGGGTATTCAGCTGATCTCCATGATGACCCACTTTCATGAGTCATGTAACTCCTTTGAGTCTTTCAAAAGAATGCATTGTCCACCATCGCACTGTGTGTTTGTATGGTCTAGTCATGCTGCCAAGTATTTTGTCGTGCCACCTTATGTGCAAAGGGAAGTTGAAGAAGTTTACCTCTACAGTCAAAACAGTCTCTGTGTCAGTAATTTTTAGTTAGTCTTATGGTTACCTCATTCACATCATTCTAAAACTTTGTTCTGAGTTTCATGTCATCGATGTGGGATTCATCATGGCCCTCCTTCGACGAGACTATTCCTGTTGACATCAGCTCATCATCCGGGAAATAGTCTTAGAAACAAATTTAGTACCTTGAGATCTATAAGCCTCAATGATATATTCTCTTGCTCTTGACATAGGTTCACATCATTGACCTTTGATCTATAGAATCGACTGGCTGTTCGACAACCAAGACCTCTATTCACACTCAATAGATTGTACTAGAGTACCTTGGGAATCATTGACATTAATGGTGATCCCCCTCTCACTTGTTAACGGTTCACATAATTGACTGCTAATTAAGTGGTTTCTACCATGTTCGAATTCAGATCATTGTAATCACATGGATAGAATCATACTTTGTGGAAGACGAGACGAAGACCCTGGGTATTTTTTTAGAGCTCATTGCTTTCCCCAGGTTGCGATGGATTTTTGTATATCTAGAATGGATCCAAATTTGTATGGTCATGGGTATGCTCAAATTTGTATCTGTATGACATAGATCTACAGTGTATGTCCAGTAGCTATATCCAAGTTTGAGTCCTCTATCACATGGATATACGCTATATTCAAGTAGCCATGGTTGTTAATTCCTCTCATGGATCTGCCTTGTATTGGTCCGTAGCCATGAGTTGGTTACATTTGTCTATGGGTCAAAAGTATTGATGTAATATAGATGCCTACTCGACGACACTCTCCAATCAAGCTAACTCTTACCTCGAAGTGACAACTTGTTCTCTCAAAGCTCTTACTCATCGTATCCCTCTAAGCCTCATGCTTTGGGGGGCATTCTGTTATACCCAAATCCTGTCACCAACATGTGATGAGATCCTTAACCCCTAGGTTTTCCCTTAATCCCAAAAATTGGAGTGGAAACTTGCTCTGGATATCAATTCTACATGAAAAAACCTAGCACCATGCTTACCCTTTGGCTGATGAGCGTTACCTTGTTTAGCACCGTGTGTGTCTTGTTATAGAGAAGCGGTGCCACCGCTTATGTGCTTTTTCTTTGAAGCGACTCTCACCTAAAACGCTCTGTCATTAGGGAACAAAAGCAATACCCTGGGTAAAATGGGAAAAATAGAGGTTTCTCGAGGCTTCTAGATCATGAGCCTCGTGTCCTCCCTTATCCCTATCAATATGGGTTAGTTGAGCTCGAGATCCCTCTTGGTAGGATCTTAGATCCACCTCACACACAATTCTCTCAACTATCCCTATCCATTGAGCCTTATAAATACGAGCTCATCTCCATAGTTGAGGGGAGGAGAAGAATAGTAGAGTTATGTTGCTGAATTGATACCATGGCCTAATCCATCAGAGATCAATTGTGGAGCAAGTTGGAGATATCGGGTACAAGGTGTTAGTCTTATGAAGGAGTGTCTTGACACTAAGGCACATGGTTGTAAGCTCTTTCATTTATTTTTTAATGCAAAGTTTATTTCCTTACCACATGTTTGTTGTGTAAATATCACATATATGTTATTGGATTCCTTAGTCACTAATATGGATGTGTAGATATTTTTCTGGTAGCTTTGATGTCTTTGTATGTTTGATATGTCTTACAGGTATACAGGTATTTCATCAAAGTTATATTCTAGTCTTCTATAACGTTCAAGGAAGGTCTTAAACTAAGTTATTCACTCATTTGTTCTGGATCTGAACCATTCAGACCAAAGGAACAACTTTTGTTTGCAGAAGGTGCATTATTCTTGATTACAAAAGGTCTCCAAGAATAAATGTCCTTCCAAATGAAATTAAGACCCACCCTTTAAATTTGATCATTGATCCCCATTTTCTTTTTTATTATCTATTAAGTTTGTTAGGTTCGATATACTAGGCTTGTCATATTTACTTTCATCACTTATCGTATGTGATAAATTTTGAAATGATCTCTCTCTCTCTCTCTCTCTCTCTCTCTCTCTCTCTCTATATATATATATATATATATATATATATATATATCAAGGTGGTCTCTTGGAGGGTTGGAGAGATGGNTGGATCTACCTTCCATGGAGCTACCCCCTGGAAGAAAGGCCATTTTCTTGTGTCTCATGGCGACTCCCCCAGTGGTAAGTTTAAAAATTCGGGTCCCTTTCCTGTCAGTGCACAGTTTTAGGGGTGTTTTTTTGTGGCCAACCTCTGATTTTGTGTTTGTTTTGTATGCACTTTTCATGGAGTTCCTCCCCCTACCGGGGGACTAGTACCAACCATTATTTAAAAAAGTGGGAACATGCCTTTGTTTTGGTTATTTGTCAGAGTTTCTACATTCTTGTATTTTTGGATTCATGGGTGTCATGATGGTTTATGGGGTTTGTGTTTGCTAACTGCTGCATGGGATTCACGTCACACATGCACGTTTCTCGTGGGTTCTTCATAATTTGACGGGTTGGCACTGTTTATCTTTTATCCACCTATCTTGGTTTGAGGGTTTGACTTTGGGGGTTTTATCTTTTATTCTCTAACCTCTCAAGTGATTCTGTGGAGTAACTGGTGGTTTGTTGGGGGTTTTGGACCCATTTTGGGTGTTGCTTGTGAGTGTTTTTGGTGCGACTGATATTCTGTTTTGTGGGATTTGGGTGTTGTTTTTGTGCTCATTTGTAGTGGTATTTTCGATCACTGTTAGACTGGTACTTCTCCACCAGCCTTGGTTTGAGTTTATCTTTGGGGGGTTTCTTTATCCTCTGGACTCACAAGTGTTTCTGTGGAGCGACTGGTTTTGGTTGGGGCTTTTTGGACCCGTATTTCTTGCTGACTCATTTTTGGGCCTATTTGGTGGGTTTTATCTGTTGGTTGGTAGTTGAGTTTCTATCGTCATGGTGTGTGCTTGCTTGTCTCGTCATTACCTCTACTGTTTCAGTTTTTTCTTCTTGGGGTGTTTTGATTCTTTGGCATCTTGCTTCTTCGCTTACCAGATTTTGGATTGCCTATCCTTTGACGCCGGTCTGCTTTAATTTCAATTCGGCGCTGGCTCTTGGCTTTGTTTTTTGAGAAGTTTGGTTTTTGGTCCATGCCAACTACTGTGGTTTATGTCTTTTATTGTCATCTCCTTCTGTCACTTGGCATTCTCTATTGGTTTCTGTCTTTTCTTAGGCATCTCATACTTGTGGTTACTATGGGGGTATACTTGACACTTGTCTCTGATCTTTCCTTTCTAGGGGTTGACAACTATGGCCCATCAAGTCTCTAGGAAGATGGACCATGGTTCAAGGGAGGATTTATCTACCTCATGGGAGGGTTATTCAAGAGCATGCACTAAGCATCATGGTAAGTCCATTAAAGCGTTGGAGGGTCATTTTCATTATGTACTTGGCTGTGACATTTATATGGATAGAGTGGGTTCCCTATGCAGCAGGGCACTGATCGGTAGGCTTGAGTACTGTTGTATGGGGAAGAAGGAGTGGACTGAGTGGGAAACTCTCCATTATAAGTTGTTTCTCACCTATGTTCTGACTATTAGCCTGTTAGCAAAGGAGTGGCTGGTTTTTGTATTTTTGGAAGAGGAACATGCTACGTTCATTTATGACTCACTCTGGAAAATTGGAAAGGGCTCCCTAGTTCTAAGCTGGTGGAATGTGTCCTTTGATCCGTTGAGGGAGTGGGTGGTTAAAATGCACTTATCGGTGTTACTTCTCGTGCTACCATTTCCGCTCAGTAACAAGGAATTTTTAGAAGGGTTGGAAAACTCTCTGGGACGGTTTGTAGTGGTTGAAGATGATTTCCATTCTATATTTGACAAAAGAAAAGAAAAGGTCCTGGTTGAAATTGACATCTTAAAGGGCCTTCTTGTGGAAGTTGAGATTCAATGCATCGATAGTATCATTTATGGAAAACTCAACTATCTTCACGTATGATTGAGATGCAATCGGTGCCATGAAGTGGCACACTTGCATCATTCATGTTCATTGCTCCTTCATGGTCTTGATCTCACTTGTCCGTCGGATGGATCACTTTCTCCAGTTTCACGTGAATTGTCTCGGCATACCTTGACCCTGCTCATCTTTCTAGGTCCTTCAGTTGGTAAGTACTCACAATATTTGTCCTTATTCGATGATATATCAAATAAGGAGCTCCTGTTTATTCAAAACATAGAAGCTAGTGTGACAAAGTCCCCAGGGGTTGTGTCTCCTCCTGTTTCTCCTTAGCAGGGTACGATAGAGAAACTTTCATATGTTATTCCTAGGCCTCTTTTGAATATCTCATTGGAGGATCCTAGATGCACTGTATTGGGCACACCCTCCTCGTGTCTTGAGGCTCCCTTATTCTCCCTGGAGGACTTTCCTCCCTTAGCTGGTCAGGGTAATCCAGTCCCCTTGCCGACCTCACCTTCTAGTCCTTGTTCTTCTCCTTCTTTTGCCAACCCATCCCTCGTGAAGTCTCTCTTTATTTTCTCTACAAATATGCCTATTTATTCGTCTACCCTACCCCTTGACTCCATTCGTTTTGAAAACGTGACTTTCAAAAAGCCGAAGAAGAAACCTCCAGAGGTAACTGGGACTGGCTCTGATTCCCCTCCTTATATTCCACTCTATGTAAGGATTAAAACTGCTGCTAGAGGTCATACTGTCTCACACTCTAGGGTACTTAGATTTTTTTCACCTTCCCTTGATGGTTCTTGATGTGGATTGTATCCCTTAATGTGTATGGCTTTGGTGGGTTAGCCAAACAAAGAACCCTCCACACCCTTCTCCACTCTTTGTCCCCTGACATGATTTTGCTCCAAGAAACCATGTGTAGTCACTATCTAGCCCTTTTGGATTTCTCAAAGCTCTTAACGGGTTGGGATTTTTGCACCACAAACGCAGTTGGGCTTTTGGGGGGTCTGCTGATGGGTTAGAACCCTCTATTTATGCACTATAAAGATTTTGAAATGGTGGCAGGGATATTGGTAAAATCTCGGTTTAGGGAATCCTCCACTACTTTATTTGATAAATTGCTATGGGCCTTATAGAAACCATGATACCTTCTGGACTATGGTGATTGATGGCGGTTTGATTCTATTCCCTAACCTGATCCTGGCTAAGGATCTTAACTTTACTACTGGTACACACAAGATATGGGGTAAAAAATCCCTCTTGGACCCACTTTCCCTCTTCTTCTCCCATATTATTTATGATATTGATCTGGTTGATTTGGCCTTTCCATGTGCAGGACCCATGTGGAGAAATGGTAGGGCTGGTGATGAAGGTATTAGTAAGAGGCTCGACAGATTCTTGATTTCTACTTCTTTAGTCCATTTTTTGCATAGACATAGAGTGTGTTTAGCCTCCTCTAATTTCTTAGACCACTATCCTATTTGTATGTAATGGGAAGTTGTGGCCTCAGCTCATAATTATCCTTTCAAGATCAATTGTGCTTGGCTCTTGGAGGAATACTTTTTACACTTTGTAAAGGATTGCTGGAGCTCATGGGTATCGGATCCTCTGCTGGATGATATGAGAGGCCTGGAACTTAAGCTCAAGTTTCTTAAACAACGAGTTAAATCTTGGACTCGTTCCAGAGCCTCGAAAATGAAAAGTGAATATTTGGAGGTAGTCTGCAAGATAAATTCCCTTCTTGCCTCTTGTCCCTATGGTATTCTCTCCTCTGAACATATGGAAACCCTATGGGTTCTTAGTGGAAGGAATTTTAAGCTGATTGCACATGAAATCATGACCTGGTAGCTAAAGAGTAGGATCACCAAGTGGGTTGAGCTTGGTGATACTGACATGAAGTTCTTTCACTCCATTTCCTCGGCTCGCAGGAATCACAATTCTATTTGGGCCCTAAAGGAAGAGGAGGACGTTTGGGTGGAGAATGAGGTCAAGTTAAAAGAGCTAGGCATAAGGCATTTCTCTTATATTTTTAAAGATGATAACCAGACCAATATTGTAAAATAGCTGAAGGTAATCCAGTTCTTTCCTTCCTTCATTTTGGGCGAAGAGCCTGATACTTTCTCTTATGTGATAAATCTAGGTGAAGTTGATGGGGCCATGAAGTCCTTCAAGAAGGAAAAATTCCCAGGTCCTGATGGCTAGCCAGTTGAATTCTTTCTTTGTTTCTTTGATTTAGTGGGGGGATATTTCCTTGCAGCTATGGAGTCTTCAAGGGTTTTGAGGAGGGTGGATGCCACTTTGAACTCTACTTTTATATCCTTGATCCCGAAGAAAGAGAAACCCCTATCCTTTTTTGATTTCAGTCGTATTTCCCTATGCAACCTGGTTTACAAGCTTATATCCAAAATTGCAGCTCTCAGGCTTAAACCCTTCCTGGACAAGTCTATCTCACTTCAATAGTTTGTCTTTCTTAGGAATAGATAAATTTTTGAGCCTATTGGAATCATTTAGGAAGCTTTACATACTTTAAAGACAAAAAGGTGTAGTGCTCTGGTGTTAAAATTGGATCTGGTCAAATATTTCGATAGGGTCAATTGGTACTATCTTAGACTCATTATTTTACATATTGGTATTCCTCTGGGGGGTGTCAATTGGATTATCGGTTGTCTCACCTCTGCAAATATCGCTACATTGGTAAATGGTACTCTCTCTCGTTTCTTCACTGCATTGAGGGGGATTAAGCAGGGTTGTCCATTATGACCATTACTGTTTATTCTTGTGATTGAAGGACTCAGTCTGCTGATAAAGGATGCAAATTCCAAGGGAAGTATAAGGGGCATAGAGATCTCGACCTCCATGTCCCTGACTCACCTTATTTTTGGTAATGATGTGGTACTCTTTGGCATGGGAACCTTGGAGGAATGGATGGCTTTCAAAGTCATCTTAGACACTTTCTATTCTGCATCTGGCATGTGCATTGGTATTGAGAAACTGGGGTTCCTTTTTAGTGAAATGGAGGTGGGGGTCCTGAACAACATACAACGTATTTTTCCTTACAAATTGGAGCCCATCCAGAAGGGATTTAAATACCTAGGATACTTTATCAAACCACTGGGTTATGAGGTAAAATATTGGTTATGGGTGATTAAAAGATTCGAAAGGAGGATTCATCACTGGGAACATAATATCCTCTCTCTTGGGGGCAGGATGGTACTCATTCATGTAGTTCTCTCTATTTTTCTGGTGTATTGGTTTTCCCTTGCTCCTATACCTAAATCTATTCTCAATAAGCTGAGGAAGATGATATTTTCCTTCTTATGGGGCTCCAAGGGAGACAAGAACCACTACCATCTTATGGACTGGAAAACACTCTCCAGACCTATTGATTATGGGGTTTGGGGCATAAAAAACCTTAAATGGTTCAGTGTTTCCTTGAGACTCAAAATTTTGTGGTTGCTCTGGAATGGAACATGCTTATGGCATCAAGTGATATCGGAAAAATACATGAAGAATCGGTCTGTTGAGGTATGTATTAGAAACAAGCATTTCTCTATGAAAGGAACTTTTATCTTCTTGAATGGTTTTATTAATACTCTATCCTGTCTAGGGAGATGTTTGGGATGGCAGGTGGGGAATGGTAAGGATATCCATATTGGATCGGATCCTATATTTGGATCGTCAATGTGTCCCTTTCTCCCCCATGAATTGATTGAGTACCTAAAGGATTATGGTATCTCATCCCTTCAGCATGCCCATAGATATTTTTGGGATATGGTTGATGTAGATAGATCACACATATATGAGTGAAATATCGTTAAAGTAACTCGTGCATTCCATTCAGTTAGAATGTCAGAAAATGCTATAGTTGAAATGTGGACAAGGAAACTCTCTTGTTTTTGTTATCCATGTAATAGTGGTGAATGGGCCAACTATGAATCCACAAATTCAGTTCATAGTTGGGATCATGTATCACTCCCAATTGGTCGACAAGTAATTGTAGAATTATCCCAGTTGGAGGAGGACCATTTGATTATTTCACCTGACTATGACCACATATCATATCACATACAACTAGGTTCAACTGTTGTGTTGATACCTTTGAAATGTTTGATGACTAGTTGTGTTTAGTTAGAAGACTCCTAGGTTTGCACTTTATTTTATACATGTCACATATACACATTGGTTTACTCGAGAGGTAATGGATGACACACTGAATACTGGCTAGCATGTTTCTTGGATGGGAAGAATACCCTCATTGTCTCATTAAGAAACTGAGAGGGAAATTATTTTCCACTTGGGTTGATGGATATCAAAGGAGAATATTTGACACAGGTTTCCCACACACAAAAGAAAAAAGGTTATGTACTTGAATATTATGTACTAGGTCAAATTGTATACCATTATACAAACTTAGTTATTGGCACAAACCTCCAGCTGTAAACAATGCCAAGAAAGAACTCATCAAATTCACAATATTTTTTCCTTACTCCGAGCACAAGAGGCTAAAGGATACTGTTTCTATTAGAGGTGATCTTGATGGTCTAGTCGAATGAACATATGTAGGGATTCAGGTATTTTGGTTTCATGGTCTCATTGATTATTTACATCTTGATATATTGGTAGCTTGATAAATTGCATAGACTTATACAACTTGATAAATTACAAAAGCATCATCATGGATTTTTTGTGTTATATTCATACTTACATGACTCATGCTATATATCCCTAGACCATTATCTAGAACTCTATCTGGGATATGTCTATTGCATCTGCCTTGAATGTCAAAGTTTGTCCTATAAGGACATTAGTGAACACCCTAAGTTTTCATGGAACTTCATAATTCAAGTGTTAAAATAATGTATAAAAATATTCCCGTGCTTAATAACCATGGCCAATCCTAGCCTAGAAATCCTAGCTTACAAACCCTATATCCAATCCTAGTAACCGTAGTTTGCACCGTAAAACCTAGTTTGAATTCTAAACCATAGAAACCCTAGTTTGTATCCTATAGACTAGTTTGTGTCAACTTAATGATCCATTGAAGGTGAGGTACTGTAGCCCCTTGTGTTAGTGAACCATACTAATTGTAGCTATGATGTAAAGTAATTTTTAACATTGTAAAATAAAGCAAAAGAGAAGTATCCACATGACATACCACTTCAAGAGCATCCATTACTGACATACTACATACTACATACTGTTGGAGACATTTACCACCATACACACTCTTTTTGGTCAATTTGGCCTAGTTAAACCACTATCCTAAGTTTTATTGACTTAATTGACATCAGAGTAGCACTAGATGACATCAACAAGATCACACCCATGCCTATCTTCAGTCAAGGAGGATAGCTTATCCTTCTCCTACATTTGGGGAGGCTAACTGGAGCACTTCGGGGGTGATTTGGGTGTCATTAATGCCCCATATTGCTAACCGACGGTTATAATCAGTTAAACAGAGAATTGAAGGTTCCTTCCTTCATTAAATTGATTATTTATTGATTATTTAATGAACTGGAGTCAACAGGGGCGCTTCCAACCACTTCTGATGGTCAATTACACTTTAGTTAACCTCATCGGGGTTCATTGGAGTCATTGATGCACTACCACTTGTTGGTTAGCTTGTAGTGACATATGTCTAAGCTACTTTCAGTTAGACTTAGTCACTTATTGCACACCAACTTCAGTTAGGGCTCAGTTGAGTCAATTAGGGTTTTGATCAATGGTTAACTTGAGTGTTGATTGTGGCTTACATTCAGTTAAGCTAGACTCACTCATTCAATTCGAATGAACTCCTTGGGAATTCGAATTGCTTCACCATTCATGCTTACTGCATGATCATTGTATTGTATTACTCATTCTTTGTGTGAATATACAGAGCGGCTACTCATTTTGTAGAACTATTAGACCATTTTCATGCCTTATTGTTATTAATCTTTTATGAGACTATGTTTTAGTCCCTCATGGAAAGCACTTCGAAGTCCAAATCACTCTTGATTGATTCTGGAGCTTCGATCCACATGATGGCTAAAAGAGACTCCTTCTCATCCTTGGAGACCAGCAAATCCATCCCCATCCACATGGGATATGACTCCACCATCATTTCAGAAGGACAAGGTACAGTTGATCTTGAGAATGGCTATTTTTCAAATGTTTTGTATGTACCATCTCTGGCATCAAATATCCTTGGTGTCTATCAGATGACACATATAGGAGTGCCTAAGAGAGTATCTTTCAGCTTGAATGATGTTGAGATAACGAAACTTGCATCCGGGAAAATTGTTGCTAAAGGCCTTGCAAACCATCATGCAAAAGCCTATAAGTTTTTCCACTTTGTGGCGGATGCAAAGCCCACCGCACTGCTAACTCATGGAAATAAAGTTAGTAGGCTGTGGTATGAGAGGTTTGGCCATCTTAATTTCAAATATTTACAGAAATTATAGAAAAAATCCATGGTTGAAGGCCTCCCAGTCATCAAGGAAACCACTGGAATTTGCAAGGGTTGTGTGGTTGGAAAACACCCTGAGCACAAGTTTGATCGGGGGAAGGAAAACTGAGCTACATACATCTTGGGGCTGATACATTCTGATATCAGCAGTCAAATTCTTGTCACATCCATGAATGGATCGAGGTATCTTCTGAATTTTATTGATGATTTTTCAAGGTACACATGGGTCTTCTTTCTCAAAAAGAAGTCTGAAGTATGTGAAAAATTCACTGAACTGAAGGCCTTGATCAAGAATTCCTCTGGGATTAAGATCAATATATTGAGATCTGATAATGGTAGGGAGTATGTTAGTAATGAGTTTCTGCACATATTCTACCAAATTGGTATTCATATCCAACATTCAATTCCCTACACTCCCCAGCAGAGCGGTGTAGCGGAAAGGAAGAATCGGTCTCTCAAGGAGATGACCACCTGTATGCTGGAATCAAAGAAGTTGGTTGCAAATTTGTAAGCTGAAGCCATGAATGCTATAGCATACATTCAGAACAAATTACCACACTCATTGATGAAAGGTAATACCCCTTTCAAAGCATACTTTGGACACAAGCCGGATGTGTCGAACCTGTGGGTGTTTGGGTCCACTGCATGGGCCCAAATTCCACTTGATAAAAGGAGGGCTTTGCAACCGCAAAGCATAGAATGTATGTTTATTGGGTATCCTGATGAATCAAAAGGTTTTAAGCTTTTGGATATCAAAACAAAACAGATCATCATCAAGAGAAGTGTCAAGTTCGATGAGCCTCTTCAGGAGGTGGAACTAGTGAAGGAGAAAACTGCTGAATTTCCTTCCTATTCTACTGAATATTTGGATGATGAAATTGGGGGTGATGACCCTGATTTGGATCCTCTGATTTGTGATATCAGTGTACAGAAAAAATCATATTATAAATCATAACCTGAAGTATAAAATCATCTTCCCACATGGGCCCGACAGACACTCTCCTCCGTAGGAGATAACATTGGAAATCCGGATGATCTAAGGAGAACCCGGTCTGATTTCCAAAGAGCGGGTATTGCACTCTCTTTTCCTGATAATTTGCTGGCTGAAACTTGTTATTTTATGATTAGTTCAGACCCAAAATCCTACTACCATTCTCAGAAGGATCCAAGATGGCAAGTTGCCATGGATGAAGAGATGAATTCTCTTCAGAAAAACACTACTTGGGAGCTAGTTTCTCTTCCTTTGGGAAGGAAATTGGTTCAATGCAAGTGGGTGTTTCAGACCAAGGTTTCTGCTGATGGAGACACCTAAAAATATAAGGCAATGCTGTTGGAAAAATGTTTCTCTCAGGTCCAAGGTGTGGACTACCATGAGACTTTTGCACCGGTTGCAAAAATAGAGTCCATCCGCCTAGTTTTGGCAATTTCAGCATCTAAGCATTGGGAAGTGCATCATATGGATGTTAAGTTAGCATTTCTGCATGGATATTTTCATGAGGAGATATACATGAAGCAGCCTAAGGGCTACATCTCTGATCCATATTTGGTTTTCAAGCTAAAGAAGTCACTATACGGGTTGAAATAGGCCCCAAAAGAGTGGTATTCCAAGATGGATGGCTTCCTTTTCTCGCAAAACTTCCAAATGTGTATATACAATAGTATGATGGTCATTTTATTATTATTGTTTTATATGTTGATGAATTACTGATCACAAGTAGCACAGTTGCTTCTATTTCAGCCATCAAAACTGCTCTCCACAATGCTTTTGAAATGAGCGATTTGGGGCTCTTAAAACAATTTTTGGGGCTCAAAATTGAGCAAAATTCTGATGGGATAATGCTCACTCATTCCAAATACATATCAGAACTGTTATTCAAGTTCAACATGGCTGAATTTATGCCTACACCATTCCCTTTCCTTTCAGGGATCATCATTGAAGAAGGAAAAAGCACACCTCCCATGGACTGCACTATTTATCGACAGCTGATTGGTAGCTTGTTGTACTTGACACATTCTCAGCCTGATATTTGTTATTCCATGAATGATGTATCAAGATACATGTAGTAGCCCCATGATATTCATTGGAAGGAAGCCAAGAGGATCCTCTAGTATATTCAGGGAACCAAGACCTACGACATTCATTATGCTGCAGACTCCAAGGTAGAGCTGGTTGGATACACAGATTCCGATTGGGTAGGTGATTCTATTGATTGGAATTCTACTTCCGGATATGTATTCATGTTTGGTGGTAGCCCTATTTGCTGGTATAGAAAAAATCAGGCTGCCATAGCATTATCTTCAGCAGAGGACCAAGCATGTAGAGATACACATGCACTATATCAGAGAGCTAGTGCATGACAATACCATCATTCTGCAATACTGCCCGACTGATGAGCATATTGCAGACATCTTCACCAAGAAATTTTTAGAAAAGAAGTTCACTTACCTCCGTTCACTGTTGCGGGTGAGTCCATCAGGGTGATCAGACTACTTTCAGTGTTCATCTTGAGAGGGAGTTTTTCCCACTGGGTTTTCCCTCTTTTCCTCACTTAGTTTGTTTTTTAGCATTGTTTCAATTTCAGTATTGTATAGGGTGACCTATGGCCTTAGTTTCCGGGACCCTAGCATTTTTATGCATTTTATGTTTTCTACTCCTCCTGAGTATAGCTTAAGGGGGAGTGTTGGAGACATTTACCACCATACACACTCTTTTTGGTCAATTTGGCCTAGTTAAACCACTATCCTAAGTTTTATTGACTTAACTGACATCAAAGGAGCACTAGATGACATCAGCAAGATCACACCCACACCTACCTTCAGTCAAGGAGGCTAATTGGAGCACTCCGAGGGTGATATGAGTGTCATTAATGTCTCGTATTGCTAATTGATGGTTACAATCAGTTAAACAGAGCAGTGAAGGTGCCTTCCTTCATTAAAGTGATTATTATTGATAATTTAATGAACTGGAGTCAACAGGGGCGCCTCCAACCACTTTTGATGGTCAGTTACACTTCAGTTAACCTCATCAGGATTTATTGGAGTCATTGATGTGCTACCACTTATTGGTTAGCTTGTAGTGACATATGTCTAAGCTACTTTCAGTTAGACTTAGTCATTTATTGCACGCCGACTTCAGTTAGGGCTTAGTTGAGTCAATTAGGGTTTTGATCAGTGGTTAACTTGAGTGTTGATTATGGCTTGCATTCAATTAAGCTAGAATCACTCATTCAATTCGAATGACCTCCTTGGGAATTTTAATTGCTTCATCATTCATGCTTGTAGCATGATCATTGTATTGTATTACTCATTCTTTGTGTGAATATACAGAGCAACTACTCATTTTGTAGCATTATTACACCATTTTCATGCCTTATTCTTATTAATCTTTTATGAGACTGTGTTTTAGTCCCTAGATTACTGTGGCAGATTAATACATACTACGTACTACATACTACAATGATAACATTCATTACATGAAATACTACATCAAGCTCCAATCCTAGTAACCCTACTTTGTACCGTAAACCCTAGTTTGAATTCTAAACTCTAGAAATCTGAGTTTATGTTCAAAATCCTAGAAAACATAGTTTGTAGACACTAAATATCATCTATAGATCACTTGTGCCATTTTATCGATGTCACCATTGAACAATATCTCGTATCAAACATTTGAACCGTAGAATGAAGGAGACCACTGGTCTTTTAAAAAAAGGAGATTGAAATCATAAGAATGATAGTAATCACATAAATTGAGATGAAAGGTAATCCTAACCTAATAACCCTGGCCAATCCTAGATCACAAACCCTATATCCAATCCTAGTAACTCTAGTTTGCACCGTAGACCCTATTTTGAATTCTAAACCATAGAAACCCTAGTTTGTAGCCCAGAGCTAGGAATTCTACGCCTCGGGTAGGGATTCAAATAACTGTCCGTGAAATCCTGTAGGAGGTGGGATTCAACATGCCATATAATGATGATCATGGCTTGAATTGACAAATTTTTGACTCCATTGGATTCAAGACAACAATATAGTGTTAGGTGTGGCCCTCTCCTATGGCTCCATAGACAAGGGATCCTGTTTTAGGTCAATTTTGGAAACTAGGGTTTTGGTCAGTAAGGGAATGTGATTTTTTTGCACATATGAGTCAAATTTAAAAATTCCTTGACCATGAACATGTGGGTAGTGTTCACACATGGAACCTCCCTAAACATGCTTTCATGACCCATCAAAACCTAGTTTTGATGCACAATTGGAATTCTATGCCCTGGGTAGGGATTCAATAGGTGTCCCTTGAAGCCTGTAGAAGGTGGGCTTCAACGTGCCTTTGAATGATGATGTGGCTCATATTGATGAACCATTGACATCGTTAGATTCTCGACATTGGGTTAGTGCTAGTGGTGGCCCTCTCCTTTGGCTCCACGGACAAGGGATCCTATTTTACGTCAATTTTGGAAACTAGGGTTTTTCTTAGTAAGGGAATGTGAAATTTTTTAACAAAGGCGTCAACATTGAAAATTCCTCGACTGTGAACGTGTGTATAGTGTTTGCACATGGAAAATCCCTAAACAAGCTTGTATGACCCACCAAAACTTAGTTTTGAATCATAGTTGGAATTCTTCCCGGGTAGGGATTCAACTGGTGTCCCTAAAAACGTGTAGGAGGTGGGCTTCATCGTGCCATAGAATGATGACCATGGCTTGGATCAATGAACCATCAACTTCGTTGGATTTAGGAAATTGTTATAGTGCTAAGGGTGTCCCTCTCCTCTAGTTCCATGGACAAGGGATCATTTTTTAGGTCAATTTTGGAAACTAGGGTTTTGCTCATTAAGGGAATGTGAAATTTTTGCACATAGGGGTCAATTTTGAAAATTCCTCGACTGCAAACATGTGGATAGAATTCACACATGGAACCTACCTAAAAATGCTTGCATGAACCACCAAAACCCTGTTTTGATGCATGGTTGGAATTCTATGCCCTAGGTAGGGATTCAACAAGTGTGCGTGAAAGCCTATAGGAGGTGGGATTCAATGTGACATAGAATGATGACCATGTATCAGATCGATGAACCACTGAATCCGTTGGATTCAAGACACCGGGATAGTTCTAGGGGTGGCCTTCTCCTATGGATGCATGGACAAGGGGTCCTATTTTAGGTCAATTTTGGAAACTAGGTTTTTGTTCACTAAGAGAATGTGAAAGTTTTGCACATAGGGGTCAACTTTGAAAATTCCTTGACCATGAACATGTGGCTAGATTTCCCACATGGAACCTCCCTAAACATTCTTGCATCACCCACCAAACCCCCATTTTGATGCATGGTTGGAATTCTATTCCCCAGATAGGGATTCAACAAATGTCCTTAAAATCCTGTAGGAGGTGGGATTTAGCGTGCCATAGAATGATGACCGTGGCTCGGATCGATGAATCATCGAATATGTTGGATTCAGAACATCGAGATAGTACTTGGGGTGGCCCTCTACTCTAGTTCCATGGAAAATGGATCCCATTTTATGTCAATTTTGGAAACTAGGTTTTTTCTCAATAAGGGAATTTGAATATTTTGCAGACAAGGGTCAAATTTTCAAATTCATCGACTATGAATTTGTGGCTAGCATTCCCTCATGGATCCTCTCTAAACATGCTTGCATGAACCACTAGAACCCTGTTTTGATGGATGAATGGAATTCTATGCCCTGGGTAGGGATTTAACAAGTGTCCCTAAAAGCCTGTAGGAGATGGGCTTCAACATTCCATAGAATAATGAAATTGGCTTGGATATATAGTTTTTAGTAAGAGTTACACATTAGATGCACACATAAGAAGACTAACTTATTAGTACATTTTGTTCCTAATATTCCTCTTATAATCGAACTATTTTACCGTGCTACTTGCTAAATTTTTACACTAGAGCATACAATAAATATAATTTAGAGAAATTTATATAATAACGCTATGGAAATAATAGGTTCAATAAACTACACCAGAGTTTTATCACAAACATTATTAGTCACATTCATCACACAAAGGTATTATTCATGCAAAGGGTTGAGCTAGAGCACCAGGGTGTTGCTCATACTCTTTTTTCATACAATACAAGGATATAAGAGCTATGTGTTCAAGTTCAAGTCAATCAAATACAAACTTATGAACTCAAGTTTATCACTTTCTTTGTATAAACATGTAGAAAAATAACAATGAGTGATACCATACAAGTAATTAACAACTCGAGAAGGGTCCTTTAAAGTATTCATGTCATTTGTAATTTTTTTGGGGTATACTGTTAAAGTTTAGGGTTAGTTCATATTTGAGATTGGTATATAAATATACTTCAATACAAAACATAAATTTATAAAAAGAGATTCAGAATAGTACTTCTCCAATCAATTTAAACTATAATAAATCACACATAATTTTCATCTCTTCCAAAGTTGATCCTCGAGGTGATTCATGTAATGCCATGTACATTAACAAAATGATAAAATAATGTGCAGGAGATACAACAATAAAGAATCATAAGAATTATTTTGAATCAACCTTATACTCAAATAATTTTTGGTTTGATGTGTATCACATATATTCATTAGATGAAAGACATCATGCCAAACACCAATTTCATTTATGTATACCACATAGGTACATCACTTAGGTGTGTCAACTTCATGCATCCTTTAAATGTTTGTTAGGTTGTTATATGGGTAAGTGGATTTTGTATTCCACCTAGTTGGGTTAGTTGGTTAGGCGTGATGGGTGCTTATGTGTGTTAGGTATGTTGCATTTTTGTGAATACAATTTAACATTGTATATGCAATTGGGTCATGATAAAAGACAATTTAATTGTACATTGTTGTCATTACACAATATTGTAATTGTGCATTTTTCTCAAATTTATAACTGATATCTCCATTCAATCGTAAAATCTATCAAAAATTGGGAACATTACACAGAAACATTCTTAGCCACACATGTATGATTGCACTTAAAAGACTGGACCATGAAGATCTCAAGAGCCTTGATATGAAATATTTTTTATATCATGAAAGTTATAATACAAAAAAAGAAGGCCCTTATATGACCTGTCAATGTACATGTATCAAAAACATCAATGATGTACATGCAAACAAAAGTACAACTATCCTAGACTGCGCCCCTAAACCCTAACTTCCTCTTGTACAAAAAAGTACAGATTAGTCTTGGGATAACACATCAAAAATAAAACTTTCTATTGTTTTTTCCTGATTCTGATTCTTGTTGCCTATGTCGACGACCACTGTGCATTTTTGGTGTCTGCAAATCAATGATAATATTTATTGATCAAGTAACTGAACTAATACTTTCCAACAATAACAAAGTTTGAAAATTTAAAATACAACTCAATTTACATAAAACAAACACTCATTGCATCCATCCAGTGTATAGATGCCTATGGTGTCCTCCTCCTTGTAGATAGTCTCTCTACAATACTTTTATGCAAATAAAAAAAGCTATGTCAATTATCTCAACAATTATCAACATGCACATGAATGAGAAAGTACTAACCAATTATGTAAACAATGAAAATCTCATCGAAAAAAATATTCTAGGGCATGATACTGGGTTTCTTCAGTAGCAAGAGTAACCGTAGGTTGAACAACAACCTCGGTCGTGTGCACTAATGGACCAGGGTGTGGCTACATTCACCAAATTTTAAAATAGTTAAGACATCATGCATGTCCATAGACAACACAAATGAACTGTATAGTTACAAATATTCAAGTAGATACCTCTGTGTGACTTATACCCATTGTAGATGTAGCATTAACCACAACATCAACAACCTTGCTAAGGTCTGGCATGGATGGATCTACATCCTAATGCTATAAACATGTGAAAATAACATTAAGAAAAACTAGTGGTGAAGTGAATTTAAAGCTAACCAACAACTGCCATTAGAAGTGTGTACATTATTGTGGAATCAATGGGTTCGTCATCATGGACACCCAATATTTTTAAAGAAGATGGTCGTATTTTGTAGACAACACACTTATCTACATTTGGACTATGGGGAAATCCTAACCGAAGAGGTGGTGCAGGGATTTGTGATGATGTTTGCAATCTTAAAGTGTTACCATAGTTAGACATGGACATGAATGGATGGAATAATATGTATTGAAAAACTAACATGTTGTAATATACTTACCTCTATTGGGGACATATCTCCCCCATGGGAGGGGCCACTGCAAGGAATTTCTTTCCCCTCTATAGATCTAGATAACACATGCAAGTTTAAAAATTAAAAAATTAGAAATCTATAAAGGAGTGTATAGTAATAAATTTAAATAATTTGAACAAGATTCATTCATTAAACATGTACTTACATTCCTGATATAATCATAAAATCCACCTGGTGGGAATTTGCTGAGATCAATGTATCTAGCATCCTGTTCAAAATGGGGTTCCTGCAACTTCAAAAATTGTAAATATTATACCATTTAACAAACTAATTGACTAACACATGTATTAACAAAATGATATGTATTAAAAAAATGACACATGTTGAAATATTAACTCAGTGTTTGTTGTTTGAGCCCCGGATACAACTACACCGGGTGCACTACCACCACCCTTAGAGGCATCAAGCTCCAGCAAGAGTAAAAATTGCATATATTAAGAATCTTTTAATATGTGTACAATATGGAAAAATTAAATTGAAGAACAATAGAGTTTTTACAATGTCCTTACCTGACCACTAGTCATCGTAGAGGTACCATGTGTTGGTCCATGATCATAACAGGATTGAACACACAATGTTCACACATACAGCTTGGTCAGGGGCACATGGGATGTCATTTTATCCCCAACACAGAGGTTTTGGTGGGATACCCACTGGACAAGAAATTCCAGGTGCAAGTTCCGTGAGGGTATTACATTCTATCATGACAACAATGCCCTCTCCAGCCTCAGAGGGTCCATCTAATGTGATGAACATCCTTGCCGTGACCTCATTGGTGTTGGGGAGTATCTCTATTGCAATGAATGTCCTTACCTTGATGGTTGGAGATATCTCGGCAGGAAAAATTAGGAACAGTGGAATTTTGGAGCGAGGCCCATTAATTCACAGAAAAACTTGATACACAAGCTTCTCAATTAAGGAATCCATTACAGACTTCTCTTAAGACTTTCAAGGTTCTCAGCAAACAAACCTTAAACTATCTAAGCCTCTCTTCAATAGTTATCAGGTCTATATATTCAACTGGTACTGAATGAGGCATTTATATAGAGCCGAGAGGTAGGACTCAACAATAGCCCCATCAGTACTCTCACACAAGCCACCATCAAGTAGCCGGATGACAGCACACGTGATCACATGGTTCGGGATCCAGTCTTTATGTTGAGATACCATTCATGCTACCCTTTTTGTTTGCGGTGCCATGCTGTTAAATACGGAAGTGACTTCTGGTCTTATCCCTCATCATCTCTTATTCAGCCTCGTGGCACATGGATTAGACCCCTCACATCCAACTGTCTCTCCTGATGATGGCATTAGGCTATCTTTGTTCTCTTTGTCTTCTATATTTCATCCTACTTCGTGTGGGGGTCGTACTTGTTTTCCGCTGCTCAACCATCATGATGCTTTTCCGATCATCATACGTGTGATGCAACAAAATTTCTGGATTATGGGGAGATAAAATATGTTGTGAAACAGATTTCCTTGGCCATGGATTCACTCCAATGACGTCTAGACCTTTGATTACTTGTCACTTCTACTCTATGCATACTCATCCCAAAACACCACATGTTTGCATATGAGGTGAGAGAAATTGCGTACAACCATGGCTTTCTATCTTGGCCCTGACAATGCCCCTTCGAAATGAGCGGGTCGTACATAGAACAACAGAATTTGTCTTTGATTCTCCCTCACATGAATTTCAACGAGCCGAACCATTTCTATCCTTTCGATCAGAGACACCTCAATCCTCATCATCCACGTGTAACAAGCATGTCACATTTCACGGGTTTTAAAGGCATATTACATTGCATGTGTTCAATCAACGAAAACGCTGCCAATAGTGGATCATTCCTTGACTCAATCTAAGCTGTAGAAACTTGCCCCTGTTTAACCCATTTTGCAGATTTGAAATCGAGAAACCTTGTGAGCAGTTTGATTTAGCAGAATTAACCTCTTCCGTTGATCTGTCACTCAGTCAATCTTGATCCTTGAGATCAGTGGGTCCTTTAACGTATTCCGCAAAATTCAAAAGTGACTTGGGCTATGCATGTCATATTTGTGAAATTCATTAGCTTCGTTGATCTGGCTCGCCTCTAAATCGCCACCGTTGAAATATTACCTCGCTTCCCATAGCTTTAGATGATGTGCATATATTCTTTCTCCCTTTACCCTTGAAGGATGAGAAGGCTTATGGCCGCAAATTTGTTTATTATTTCTTTATCCGACGGGTCACCATGCCTACAAACCAGTTTTCTCTTACCTAAGACCGAATCCTTTAAACCAATTTTTTTTCTCAGGACTTGATTGTCCTGTCTTCATACCTTTTCGAGTCTTAAAGGTGGCATGATGAGAAGTTTATAGAAATTCTCGATATTCTCCAAGGTCGATAGTTGCAAAATTTTGCATACCATATCCCTCCAGCCACTTAGCATGGAACAAAAATAGTGCTAACAAGTCGTTGTAGAAAGGAAATTGTGGAAGGATTTATGTTATGGAAAGGTCGCTACAGAAAGGAAATTGCGGAAGGATTTGTGTTCGACGCTCTGAAATCACGCAAGAAATTTCTGAAGCAGAATGAAAGGATATTGAGAATTGTGGATTGAGGATTGCGGCTTGAGAAAGTGTTTATTAAACACACTGTTAAGTTTGAATTAACACATAGAGTTTGTTTCTTTGATTCGTATTTGTTTGAGGAAGGTCACGATGAAGCAACGTGATTGTTTAAGTGAAGAGGCATGATGAAGAATATATAATCTAGTGTTTGATTCTTCAAATGTATGTCTCTACGGTTAAAATGATAGTTCAGAAACAGAGGTTAGAGATAGTAAATAACAACATATCCTGAAGAAGTCTTGAATTTCTAAATATCCAAATTAGGGTGGCATAGTGGTGCTAGGGCAGGCTACATGCCTGCAAGGAGGTCGTATCCTCCTTTCAGTGGTAGCTCGTAAATAGGGTGTCGTAGCATCCTCTTAGTAGAAGCTGATAAAACCAGGGAGTCGTTGCCTCCTTCCAGTTGTTGTTGGTAAATCGGGTGTAGTACCATCCTTGTCTCTAGTAGTAGGCATAAACTATTTGTAAATATAATTTTGTAGTAATATGAAGTATTGGTGGTTTTCCCAATTGTGATTCCATGATAAATTTGTGTTCTGTGTATTTTGCTGATCATGTGTGTTAATAAATAAAGTAAAATTGGTTTTAATTGTTAAAAGTTATCAATACCGATTCACCCCCCTCTCAGTATTGTCCAATATTCAAACATTGAAACCATCAGGAATAGCAAGAATGGATAGATTCTTTGTAAAATAAATAAAGGCAGTCTCATAATGGAGATGGTAGGGCATGTATTCTTATAAAATAAATAAACGAGAATAGGAAGGGAGGTAAGAGCTCTCTAACCTCTATTGTGTTTATATAACCTAGTATTAATCGCTCTTACTACAGGAAGAGGTTTTAGGCCACCTGCTCCGATGTGTAAGGATTATCAACCACAGGTTCATGTCCCAGTTAATATCCAGACGTTGTGAGTGACCATAAATTAGATAATGGTCTATTACCAGTCCCGCAATCCTTGATTGTTGTAAAGTGCCGCTGAACAGTACGTCAAACTACTTGCACCTGAATTCAAAATACTTTAATTAATTCAACTGATATGATGCATACCTCTAGAAGTGCAATGATAGTTGACTACGATTAAATTGCCACCCTCGACTGCAGCCAATTAACAATGCGTTTAAACAACTAGTTTAAAAATCTACACAGTAACTTGTATCCCACGAATCATGGATGATTATCCAAGAAAATATATGGGCATTTCTCTGGACCAGAATGGCTTTCTATTTTTAGATTGAATTGATTGAACTAGAATCGTAGGTAATACATTTTTGGGGCTGTGTAAGCTTTGTTCTTAGATGAAGCCAAGCCCTTCAAGTTTTTTTTTTTTGGTGAAATGACTGCACGATCTGAACCAAGATAACAATAAAAAGGAGAGTGTGTTAGAACTATGATGTGATTAGTTTTAAGTATATGTTAATATTTTATATAAAGAGCATCTTATCATAACTAATTTATATTATATATTATATTGATCGATATGAAAGTCAACAATTATTTGATTTATGGGTAGAAAGGACAAGGCAATGACCCCAGGTCAAGTAATTTACTTAATGTTATCTTATGATTATGCACCAAAAGTATAAAAGCATGTCATATTGTATTAAATTAAAATTATATATATATATATATATATATATATATATATATATATATATTCGTATACTAAGTATTCTTACAATGTTACAATGTTGAAATAAATATAATGCTTTAAGGTATTGCAGGCTTACGCTAAAGGGTACACTTAAGGATTAATGTTATAATGAATGAGTACGATCATTATACATTTAAGTTTATTTAGTATAATGAGGAAATATGAATAGTTGTATTTATGTAAAGAGGTTCTTTATTTAAATTCTTATTAAGTTTTAGCAAGGAATACTCATAACTTAGATAATTGATTGTGGGTTACATTTTCAAGTAAATATTAATTACTTTATTAATTATGATTGAGGGATCAATCAGTAGACATACTTACAAATAGATCTTGCGTAATGTTTTAGTGGTTTGACCTTAGAAATCTATGTTAGAATTAATGATTTTTCATGAGATATGTGAATTGGAACCGATGAGTAATTATCGATTAATTATGAATGTGGACATATGAAAAGAAAACTTGAAGGGATTAAGAGAAATTGGGAGTTGACATCCAAACCTTGAAGTCATGATTTGCAAATGTCTAAGTAATGATAAGTATTAAATTTCCTTTTATTTAAATACTAGAGAGGTGGAGCACAATGATCTTTTTGGACAAAATTTCTAGGTGAAATATGTGAATTAGGAAATAAAAGTAAAAATAGATACTGTTGTTAGACATATAAGGATATAATTTTAGATATTTTTTAGCTGACAAGTTATCGAAAGGGTCTTTTTTGAGAATTCGATACACTGTCAAGAGGGTGAAACATACTCGACACTGGGAAAATGAGATATCAATGCGACTACCGTGATGATATGAACTCATGAATATTGATTTTACACTATGGCAACACCATTATGAAAAATAAATACCACAAACTTGATTTTAACCATGATATGGAAACAATAAAATGAAACTCGACAAATATGTCGAAAGGATCAATTGAAGACAATTTTATCAAACTAAATATGGAGACTATCCACACAACAAGATGAATGCAGTTATGATAACCACTTGACATAATGGATCTTAAGGATGACTTGTCCTCGAAACATGACTCGATGATACTATTGAAGCACATAGGATGTGACTGGGGAAGTCTGCCAAAGTGGTCATATGGCCATGGAAATGATAAAATAAGGTAAGCACATGATGAGCTCCTTCACTAGGGAAAACAAGACTAAATATATGACTAGGAAATAAAATTTAATACCATCGTCTAGGTCACTAAAAACCCGACATGTTGGGATCATATGTAAATTGAGAGACAATTTTATTAATATCTATGGGCTTGGAAGAAGCCTTATGAGAGTGATGAATAACTTAGGAATTGATTGTTGACTATTTAATAGATGTTATTGATTTGTAAATTCTTACTTGTATCTTATCAATCTATAATTTATTGAGGAGTGTATACCTTCTCTCCTTGGAAGAGAGGATAGCCAATTAGATTTAAATTCTTACTTTAAATTAATCATGCTAAAAGTTGATTGGAGACTACATTATGTGACTATTAATGAGATATATCCTATAGCGTAATTGGATATCACATATCCTTGTGGATGATTAGGAGGTATTGGAAATCTAAGTTACTATTGACAATTATTAAATAGTACTCCTAGATTTACACCATGTGAAGTTACTATGAAATTGTTGAGAATGTGTTAGAACCATGTTGGATGAAATACAAAATCAATAATGGTAGAAAGGACAAGGCAATGACCCTAGGTCAAGTAATTGACTTAATGTTATCTTATGATTATGCATCAAAAAGTATAAAAGCATGTGATATTGTATTAAATTAAAATGATATATATATATATATATATATATATATATATATATATATATATAATTTTCGTGTATCAAGTACTATTACAATGTTACAATGTTGAAATAAATATAATGCTTTAAGGTATCGTAGGCTTATGCTAAAGGGTACACTTAAAGATTAAGGTTATGATGAATGAGTACAATCATTATACATTTAAGTTTATTTAGTATAATGAGGAGATATGAATAGCTGTATTTATGTAGAAAGGTTCTTTATTTATATTCTTATTAATTTTTAGAGAGGGATACTCATAACTTAGATAACTGATTGTGGGTTACCTTTTCAAGTACATATTAATTATTTTATCAATTATGATCGAGGGATCACTCAGCAAACATACTTACAAATAGACCTTGCATAATGTTTTAGTGTTTTGACCTTAGAAATCTATGTTAAAATTAATGATCTTTCATGAGATATGTGGGTTTGGACCCGATGATTAATTATCGATTAATTATGAATGTGGACATATGAAAACAAAACTTGAAGTGATCAAGATAAATTGGGAGTTGGAATCCAAACCTTGAAGGCATGATTTGCAAATGTCTAAGTAATGACAAGTATTAAATGCCCTTTTATTTAAATACTAGAGAGGTGGAGCACAATGGTCTTTTTGGACTAAATTTCTAGGTGAAAGATGTGAATTAGAAANATTTGAGAGACTGTCGAGAGGGTAAAACATACTCGGCATTGGAAAAATGAGATATCGATGCGACTACCGTGACGACATGAACTCAGGGACATTGATTTTGCACTATGGAAACACCATTTATGAAAAATAAATACCACAAACTTGATTTTAACCATGATATGGAAACAATAAAATGAAACTCGATAAATTCGTCAAAAGGGTCAATTGAAGACAATTTTATCAAAAATAATTATGGAGACTATCCACATGACAAGATGAATGCAGCTATGATAACCACTTGACATAATGGATCTTAACGACGGTTAGTCCTCGAAACATGATTCGATGATACTATTGAATCACACAGGATGTTACTGGGGAAGTATTCCAAAGTGGTCATATGGCCATGGAAATGATAAAATAAGGTAAGTACATGATGAGCTCCTTCATTGGGGAAAGCAAGACTAAATATATGACTAGAAAATAAAATTTAATACCATCATCTAGGTCACTAAAAACCCAACATGTTGGAATCATATGTAAATTGAGAGACAATTTTCTTAATATCTATGGGCTTGGAAGAAGCCTTATGAGGGTGAGAAGTAACTTAGGAATTGATTGTTGACTATTTAATAGATGTTATTGATTTGGAAATTTGTAATTGTATCTTATTAATCTATAATTTATTGAGGAGTGTATACCTTCTGTCCTTGGAAGAGAGGATAGCCAATTAGATTTAAATTCTTACTTTAAATTGATCATGCTAAAAGTTTATTGGAAACTACATTATGTGACTATTAATGAGATCTAGCCTATAGCATAATTGGATATCACATATGCTTGTGGATATGATTAGGAGTTATTGGAAATCTAAGTTAGTATTGACAATTATTAAATAGTACTCCTAGATTTACACTATGTGAAGTTACTATGAAATTGCTGAGAATGTGTTAGAACCATGTTGGATGAAATACAAAATTAATGATGGTAATGGTAGAAATGCTAGTGCTTAGGGACATGCTTATTTGATGAAAATAGAAGAAAATGAAATCAAGATTTTAAATGTACAAAATTTATTAACTTTGAGATGAAGTTTCTTAAATAGGGGGAGTATATAATGCCCCATTTAGGATCGGAAAAGTAATTGAATGAAATCATTATGTATAAATAGAAATGAAGACTCGATACTATGGAATAATGGTTAGTTTCTTTGTGTAATATAGCATGACATGATTCATGTATGAGGATCTAATATCAAGAATAGATATAGTCCCAATAATCCGACCTGGGAGGACACATTGGAAATACATAGAAAATATCCATACTTATTCTAGAACTTCGGGACGAAGTTTCCTCAAGTCAGGGTGTATGTAACACCATGTTTTTACCCCGACTCTTGATACAAGAATAAATATTACTTGAGGGAAGTCTATGATGAATGACCCAAATATTTATTATTTTGAGATCTAAAACTTTGTATGGATGTATTATTGAGGGAATCTGGTTTCGGATGACCCAAAAATGTGTGAAACGATTAGCTATTGGTTAGACATGACCTAAGAAGAGTTACCTAACATATGGATTATATGATGAGTAAATTATGAGTACGAAATTGATGTCAACATTTGGTTAATTATGAATGCAATTATATTATGATTTTAATTGTGAATGACGAATCATTTGATGTTATCAACAAGGATTTAAAGTTGTATAATGTTGAATGATTGACAAAAGTTATGTATCGTGTACTCTGATGGTTTATCAAGTGTGATAGGAAAGGCAGGTACATGAACCGCAAGAAAGCATCAGTATGTAAAGACTCTAGCTGAGTCGACGACTATGGCAAGTGATATAAATTGTGTTTATAATATGATTGAATTATGATATGTTTGATGCATTGGCATGCATGGACTCTACATCAATTAGGAAACATTGACAATTGAGATCAATTGATAGTTATGTTATGATATTTGATGCTCAGGTTGCTATATGTGCTGGTAATGGGATACGATTTCCAATCAACTCACATCAAGTGATGGGGATGAGAAATTATATGTGTAATTCTAGCAAACGGGTGGCACGATGAGCTTTGAATAGAGTGAGGAAAAATCCATCTCATCAAATGCGCGTTCCATGAGGGTATGGCACGAGTCGGTCACTAACGAAGATTATATGAGGGGTGTGAAATAAGGATTCATCCTTATTCTCCAAGAACCACCTAGCTCTTCACATGGTGGGAGAACTGAGGTAACATTGGTTCAATCGTCATAACCAAATTCCTAGATGTGGGAATTATCGAAAGGATATGTGAGAAGCATAACACCCTTATAATCCTGGTAGCGAGGAGAATGTAGCGGTAATCAACATTAATTCTGAATTGGGGGGATTAATAAATGTTTAGAAATAATTTTAATAAAATTTTAAGTAAGTTAAAAAAAAAATTAATAAAAAAATGAAATGAAGGTAAATAAATCTAAAATAAAAAATTCAATTAAAAGATTAAATTAAGCAAACTTGAAATAAAGTAAAATACTAACTAATTGAAAAAGAACCAGAGAACCTATGATAACTAAAAGTGGGTGGCTAGTTAAATTAACTAATTAAATAATTAAGTAACGAATGATTTAACTACAGTAGTGCATGGGGTGCATGGTTATTAACGAAAACTTCAATAAAAGATGAAAAAATGAAGAACTAGGGATCTTCTTCTTCGTTCCTACCATAGTTTTGAGCTCGGACCAATTTGATGGCTTTGAGGCCACTGTGGAAGAGTGTGGTTCAATACAATGTGAGTGGATTTGGGATCCTCCCAACAACAAATTGCCATTTTATTTCCATTTCTATCCATGTATTATCATCCCCATCGAGCTCAAGGGTCTCGAGGGAAGGAGAGTACCTCGTCGGGGAATGGAATGGAGGAAACCGGTGGGTTCACTGTGATTGGAAATCTGTTGAGAGCGTGCATCAAATATTCAAGTAGCGAACAAGTCTCAGAGCACCAATAGATATTGGTGATTTTGCAAGATATTTTGTCGAGGATTTCAACAACAAAAACAACCTTTGACAACACTAGAAAATATCGACATATTAACATGTCATGCTTATTGTAAATTTTGGTGGTGTCAAATTATGTTTTTATTACAGTAATTGAAAGGATGTAATGTAGATTTAATTTACTAAATATTATTTAGATTATGGACATTCAAGAGTTATCAAAATATGATATTTAAATTCATTGATCTATTAATGTTTGTATTTTCTTATAAAAGGAAAAAGAGGAAGAAACAATGCTCTTAAGTTAATTTTTTTTATCTATATTTATTTATATGCATGCATGTTAGTTTTTAGTTTTTTTATTGGACCTCTTGGAGGGTTGTTATAGTCACACACATGATTGGTATAAATAGGGAGGTACCCTCCCTCATTTGGACACATTGAAAGCTCAGACAAGTTCACTCCAAGGAAGAGAAAGAGAATTTCACTAGTGAAGAAGAAGAAGTAGTAGAAGAAATATTATATTTGGGTTTTCTATCTCTGTCTAACATTGTACTAAGTGATGAATCTATACAAAAAAGTTGTTGGGTTTTCTCCCTTGTGGTTTCCTAGGAGAAAATTCTTGTGTCTTTCCTTTGTGTTGCATTTGTCTGTCTTTCACTGATCCTATTGTGTATGGTTATGATGGTATGATGCTAAATGTTTTAAGATCTTGTATAATCATTAAAAATATAACATTATTTACCAACTACCTTTGATGCAAAATATGTTTTCTGACACGCAATTTACATTGTTGGACACTCTCGATCTTCAAGAATTGAGGTTGACCAATGATCCCATTTTGTATAACCCCTTTTGGCCAACGATTCCACATAATATTCCATCTGATATCCCAAAGTTTGATGGTAAAATGGGGGATGATCTATCCACACATATAATGACTTATCATTTGTGGCATTTCTCTACATCTATCTTAGATGACAATTTCAATTGTGTATTTTCTCTCATACCCTTATCGAGATTTATTCTAAATGGTATATTGAATTTCCTAGCACCTCCTACACTAGCTTCAATGCTTTAGCAATGGATTTTTTAACACATTTCTAATTTCCTATCTATTATGAGATAGTATCCTATCTCAAAATGTCAGAATACCGTCACGCATATCTATTATCACATTCATGAATGCAGGTGATAGCATATAAATGTAATAGATACTGTTTCTGATAAATTATTAGCGAACTGATTTCTGAAATAACTTTTACCTCCTATTTATTGTGATGTTATTATGGCTAGGGATATAACTGAGGAACAAGAAATATATTGGTCCCAACATTTGTATTTGATATATTCACTATCAAGTTCCTTATACAAAATTATTTTGCATTCTCCTCAACCATCAACTAATCCATGAAGACCTATCCTTGGACCACATGTCGATGGAATGGTTAGTTCAAACTCCACTGCTACAGAAAGTCAGTTGAGTGGGAAACTTAATAAACATGCAATTTTCAATTCACCCACTTCTAGTGCATGTATTTTGAAATCATCTCATGTTCCTTGTCAAACCTCCAAGATTGATTTAGTCTAGTATTCACAAAAGAAATAATCTCAACAAACTGACGATAAAAAGAAGAAAAACAAAGAAAAGAACCCTCATAATGAGTCAGGAACACAGCAAGCCCTACCACCTAATGTTGGTGGCAATAAAAAGGATAGCAAACCAAAATTTCCTTATAATATCTATGGTGGTGACTGCATGACCCATTTCTGTCCACACTCAAAAGAGGTTAATGAGTTTATTTTCATAAAATCTCTTCCCAAAAAACTACTTTTTTTTATGACTCCTTTCCCTCCCCAACAATAGCATATACAATTTTTTGTTTCCAATACTCAACCTATGCAAGGGGGTAATGGATTTCATCCTTCTTAATGGGATGCCAATGAAAATTCTAATGCATTTTTATGTGGGGAAATTGTTTCCTTGGTCACACCCATTCATACTTATGAGAAACTTGAGACACGTTCTCCTAAAAAGGAATCAATCTCATCATCCCAACCTAATGGATTTCTTCAAATAGAGAATCGTGTTCATGAAATAGTCATACACCCTCCTAAGGGGGTAGTTAAACAAGTGACACATAATCCCAATTCCCATGTTGCACACAATTACAATATTATGGAAGATTTAGCTTAGACCCATTGTGCCATGTTTTCTCTTTAAGTGTTGCAAAGTTTTCCCATGCAATGTAAGTCACTGTTGTACCCTATTGGTGGGATTGATCCGACGAAGTCAACTTTGGTCATTTTTTACATGGAACATAGCCAACCGAGGTTCTTCCACTAGATTCATTTTCAAATTAAAGTATTACTATGTGGGAAGAATATCTTTTGTAATGTTATTAACAAAGGACCCTATACTTGTGTTATGTATATATTGTGTTGGCATGGAATAGACTCTCCCAAGCTTGTCCAATCTTCCATATCATTAAAAGCATTTGATAGTAGAACATTCACTCCTCATAGAATCTTGTTTCCTTACCAATTGAAGTAGGGGGGGAAACCACCATATTCGATGTTGAGGTAGTCGATGCTCCCTTAGATTATAATGTATTGTTGGGGTGTAGTTGGTTTTCTCCATGAAGTAAGTAGTATGTTTATTATATTGACTACTTTTCTCCCCACACAAATGGAAGATAGTCACTATAGACCAACTTTCTTAATGCATGCTAGATCTACACCTTAACACAAGTGGTAATGTTCCATTCATAGGATATTTTGTGAATTCATATGAGAGTATGGGAATTTATTAAGTTTAAGGACTCGTAATTTATGGAGTTCTTCCCCTTCCATGATCAACGATTCCATTGGTTTGTATGATCCTTGGGTTGTACCTACACATAAATAAGTTTACTTCATTGGATATTCAATGCCATTATCAGTGGTAAAGGATACTTACAAAGTTATTTAATCAACCTTCATTTATTTTGAATGTGATCCCCACAAATTTGTCGATATCGATCATTATGCAGTGCCCTCATGGGCCACTTCCCCATCTCCTTCGTATGAATTTCTGATGGATGTCTTACCATGTAATGAAGCAATTATGGAATTCATGGCTACATGTGATAATCCTTCATATGATATGCATCATCATGCCTATTTCCTTCTATATTTGGAAAATATGGTGGAAGCACTTCAAAACCTTATTTCATTTGTAGATGTCTCTTGTTCCTCTTAATCTGACTTCCCTCGCGACATTCTACTTGAATTTAAATTATGGAACATTTCAAAAAATATACTTATAGAATTCCACATTGTTTTTTCTTGTAATTATGAATAAATGCTTCACATCGACCCACAAATCATTAAACATGAGATTATGGCCTACCCCAAAGCCAAATCGTTTTAGCAAAAGATTCTACCAATCCACACTTGAAAAGCTACCACTATTAGGGTGGAGGTTGAAAAATTGCTTAATGTTGGATTTATTTAGCATGTTCCTTTGATTAAATGGGTTTCCAACTCCATCCCTATCACTAATAAGCAGGTTACTATCCATGTTTGTGGTTATTATAGTGGCATTAATGAGGCATGTCCAAAGATAAATTATCCTACCCCCTTGATCGATCAAATTATTGATGATTGTGTTAGTTGTGATATTTTATCATTTATAGATAGTTTCTCCATCTCTAATCAAATTGAAATCAAATTGGTTGACCAACAAAATGTGTCCTTCATCTATTCTTGGGTCCCTTTCTCTTATCGTAAGTTGGTTTTTGTTCTTAAAAACATTCGATCCACCTTCCAACGATATATGGCCTATGATTTCCATGACATCAAGCATAATGTACAAGGATACCTTGACAATATTCTTGACCATTCAAGGTGACGTCTCTATCATCCTACTCACTTACTTGATATATATATATATATATATATTTGTCAACATTACAATATTTGATTGAATATGGGATTTTTCTTAGCTTCATAATTTCCAAGTATGGTATTTGGGTTGATCCCTTGAAGGTTGAAGCAATTTTCAAATTACCTCCTCCTTGAAATGTTACCCAACTCCAAAGTTTGCAAGGGAGGGAAAACTTCTTCTGGTGTTTCATTTCTAATATGCCAAGATCACTAAAGGTTTTATACATTTACTCAAGAAAGGCCCATCCCATTTCTATGGGATGATCATCCCCAATGTTCTTTTGATACTTTGGAAAAGGCTCTTATGTATATCCCACTTTTGAGTTCTTCTAACTATAAGCATGATTATGTTCTTTATCTTTCTACCTATGAATCTACTATCATAATGGTTTTGGTCACGAAGAGGACAATTTACACATAAGAGCATGTGATTTATTATCTTAGCAAGGGCCCTTCCGGTGCTGAGCTTTTTTATTTACATGTGGAGAAATTAGCCTTGGTAGAAGTTCATGATGTTTAACGTTTTCAAAATTAGATAATGTTGCATTAGACCTCCGTTATTGATTAATCAATACCCATGTGACATGTTTTGTCATGTCAAATCATAGGGGGAAATTACTCGAAGTGGATTGTCATCCTCCAAGAGTTTGATTTATAGTTTGTGATGACCATGTCTAAGAAATATTTGGTATTTTTTGAGTTAATGTCTGAGCTTCCCTGAGTTGATGAGGAATTGGTGTCCCATGATCATATTTAATAAGAATAATTGTTCTTATCGAATCGGCTAATCCATTGTATGGGGACATCCTAGTATATCTCCAAACTCAAAATTTTCGTTCTCATCTTGCACTTTACAAACGTCGCCGCATATGCCATCACGTAAATTTTTTCCTTATCCTTGGTGACACTTTGTATCGTTTGGGTTTGATCTAGTTTTATGATTATGTGTCACCCACGAAAAAGATGATAAAGTTTTGAATGATTTCCATGCGGGGGAATGTGGTGGTCATATTTCTAGCATTGCAATTTCTCAAAAAATATTGCATGTAGGATATTTTTTCCCACTATCTTCAAAGATTGCATTACTATGGCTCAAAAGTGTCACTTCACTTCACTTTTGGAGAGCTAAATGAGTAGGGGCACGTTTTCACCCTATAAGGTTGATGACTAGAGGAAACATATGAAATAATGATACCAAAAGTACTTTTTATGTTATTACCATATTAAGTTATGAAGGACAATATCACATCAACTTGAGTACCTATACTCCAAAAATATCGTCTATATATTAACTAAATTTTAATTGTGAAAATTGCCTCTTCCACCCTCAAGAATAATATTATTAATATATAATAATACTATATTTATATTACTATACTATGTACTATAATATAATGATATTACATATAGTGTAGTGGGATAGCTCAAGTGTTTGAGTACTTTGAGCTTCATGCAGAAGGTCTTAGGGTTGTTTTTCCATATTGAATACATATATTTAAATTCTCAGTTGATGTCCCTATTGGGTTAAGGTTCGTAATGAATATTGACATATTTTCCTTATATACCATCTGCAGATGCAGAGAAGTGATCAAGAGTTTCCATGTGGGGTTTTCCTTTAAAAAAATAATAATACTACATCTTTTTAAAGGAGAGAAAAACCTAACCTAGCCTTTTTTATACAACTCAAGATCCAAACATGTCAATCTCTCTTTTGGTCATCATTGATATTTCCTTAACCCCATCTATTAGATTAAGGACTACCTCTCTTGCATATATTAATATATTATATTTTATATAAAATTATATTATTATTAATTATTTAAAAGATTTCATTCCCTCAACTAAAATAATTTTGTTTTTGGGAATTACCTTTCATACTCCTGTCTATTTTTGGGGTAAATGACTCTTGATCAGGGCACACACTCACTGCATTTTTTCTACCTCACTAAATTCATTATTACTCAATGCATATGTTTCAATATTAATCCATTATAGGGAACCATATGGCACACAAGGAAACTTGGTAGGATTCTAATTATACAAAAAATGTAAGAGAGTTTACCATCATATAATGAACATAGACCATGAAACTCAAAAATTTGCATAAATCCTACTCAACAATGGATAAATTGATTTCTCAGAATAAAAATTGGTGAGTATCAGATCTCAAATGTAACTCTGTTTCCCTGGTTTAAAACGTTTTCTTGAATTTATTTTACATGGTTCCTTTTTCTGTGTAAATTTGTTTCTATTCACTTACAAATATTTATTTCCCCCATTTTTTCTAGGTATGTTGGACATAATGTTTTGAGCGAGCTGACAAAGCATGTGCAGAGATCATCTCTGACCAACCTATATGCATGACTACAAAAGAAGCGCATATCCATAAGCCCAAACTCAAATAAACTATTATTCTTAATTGAGTAAGCTATGTTTTTCCACTTCCATGTTTCAAAACTCACAAGGCTATGAATAATGTTGTAGTGCAAGTTTCCCTATAGGACTTTGGTTTCATCCCTAATCCAATGGTAAGTTTTCTATACCCTCATCTTTAGACTTGAACTCATGCTCTACAAATTCCTTATCATAAACCCTCCTCCTCCCCACAAATACTTGACTATCTTCTTTGTGGGATTTCCAAGGCTCTATTCTTTTCCAATATGCAATGGGTACCATAGATTGTGATCCCAGATTTGAACATGTGTAATCCTTACAATAATTGCTCTCACATCCCTCTAACTATAGTGCCAATGGAATCTTAAAATGACTTGCATTGGTGCATCATCTTTCATGGATTACATCCCACTATTCATAGTTGTTTTTTAAAATATCATGTAGTAAAAGACCATCAATAAAGGAAATTATTTATGGAGACTCTCTATAGTAGAGAAAGGGTTGGGAGTAGATACAAATGTGGATAACCTTACCGCTAATAATAACACTATTTGGGTCATATATTATGAAGAATTGAGTTTGTTGATAAACAAAACTAGTAGCATCACAAACATATAACCATCTAGACATAGGCATAGGTGCGGTCCCAATTCCAATACAAAAGGAGGAAGCTCCACCAATAGATTCATTTCACCAAAAATGTATTTAGTTTATTTATATTATGAGCCATATGATCCTGGTACTATAATGACTTAGTATTACAAAGATAGCCTTGGAAGTTACAACTTTATCTTGGCTGATAATTAATCCCAGAAATCCTACTGTAACTACAACAACTATTAACCACAAGTCTTTGTCACATGAAAAGCGTCCCTCAAACACATCTCAGAGCCTATAAGCCATTTCTCTCAATTTAGCTTGAATACTTGCCTCTAGATTACAACTCCTTTATCTTGGTTTCTACTCTTGCCCCCCTTCTCTGCCATAAGTTTGTAATAGGGTCATAATTTTGTAATAAGATCGAATAAGTTACTGTTCAACAATAAATGTAAAAAGGGTCTATTTATTAATTAATGACCATTAGGAGGTTGTATTTTGACTATGTCAAGAATTTAAGATTTTGGGAATTTGAATCCTCTTTAAAGAGCTTCAAGGCTATGAAATGTTTTTGTGAATAATATTGTAATGAATGTTTCTTCAAGTGAATGGTCACCCTACCATAAGAGGCCCATGAAAATTGTTCCCATCCTACCAAAGCCCTTTTCCTACCATATTCTGCTATTATTGTCTCATATATTTTTTTTCTATGTTACTTAGTTACATGCTAATATTACTATAGTGACTGTGTGATTCTCAAATTACAGGGGTAAGGTATACCACAACTTTTCCAACTATAACCAAATCTCATTAGTTGAGGAGGCATTGGATTCCTTTGAGGAGTGTGAAAGATACCAAGTAAGGAAACTTTTAGTTGTCACTATTGATGATGACTTGTCAAGTATTATTTTTGATACTCAAAGTTTCATAATGGAGAATGAAGATAAGTTACTTTCCTAGTAGAACACATGTCCCTTTGTTGATACAGGTAATGGACCTCAGCCTCCTCCCTGGAAAACAAATTTTTAAATTACTAAATACCTAGATAGTAGTGGTATATCATGTTCTAGTGGCGATGAATATTTTAGACATTGAACCTACATCCTTGGTGAATGCTTGAGTGATGCCCCCATTGAGGAATACATTATCATGGAGAAGTTAGTTAGTGTAGATATAACAGTTGGATTATCTCCGTAAGGAGACTCTAACAATCCGTAATTCTTACCTTAATTTTCCACTAGATCAATTGTCTAATATGATTTAGTTAGATAAAATAGTGTAGGACCTTTAGTACCACCATACCATGTTGTGTTAGAAAAATGTTGATATTACTCCATTATTTCTCAAGTCTACCTAATATAAAGTTATTTAGTAAGCTCACATTCATAAGGACCATTGCATTTTGAGGCATAGACCCCTTCATCGTCCAAGAAATATATTGTGAGTTGGATAATTCCATTGACCTAGTGATTGACTAGAGGATATTCAATGGCCCAATCATAATAAAATATTTTGTTGCAAGATTGGCTATTTCCTGACTTGTTTAGGATGGCTTAGGTAGTTTCTAATGAAGTTGCACATTTCCTTGTTAGCATTGATAAAAAAGATGAGGAACTACATCGCAATATGTTATCTAATAGTTGTAAGTTCATCTTGATAAGGTGATTTTGAAAAATAGATTCATTTATAATAGAAGAAAATAGTTGAGAAAAATCAAGATGAATTGCATGAGATTGAATAAAACGTGGCTTGGGACATTGAGAGAATCCAATGAGGACATTCTATGTTTTCCCCTATATTGTTTACCCACTGAATAATTAGACATGGTTTCTATATCTTAGAACCAACTATTGAAAAGAATGAACAACCCATAAGTTGAATCAGACATTGTATCCGCTCAAGATAACCAATAACTATGTGGGATGATGGAGAAATTAACTCCCTTAGCGGAAGAAGCACAAGTTGTATTAAATATACATTGTATAGGACTTGATGGGATTTATAAAGGTTTGGGAGAATTCTATTGAGGAGCACAAGGATACAATTCAATAGTTAAATAACAAGTTTCATGCAGTTAGTAATCCATTGGATAGGAGGTTAGTTTCAAGATATCAAAGTTGTGGATCAAAATATATCTCAATAACTTGATATAGTCTTAGAATGTATAAATTGTTTGAGGGAGTTTCGACAAAGTTCTAAAGAGGCTTATCTAAAGCTACAATAGCTGAAATATTTTCCATATTGAGAATGGGAGGTGATAGCACATACACTACCAATAAGACTTGATTAATATAAGAGTCAATCCTTCATTATTGGTGCATCCATTGTGAGGAGTAAGTGGAGCAAGTAGTTAGACCAATTTTAACAATTTTTCATTCATGCTCTCACCTTTTCTAGAGTTGGCACATTTGTTTGAAAGGAAATTAGAAAATTAGGTAGAAGGAGAGTAGCACAGATGACTTGTGGGTGAGTCAATAGGTATAGTTAAGGATTGTTTTCTCCTTCATATCTTTTTATTTTTGCACAAAAGGATGAAAAATGTGCCACTTGGACAATGTTAATCATGTCAAATGAAGCATCAAGATATCTATGTACCAAGGGTAAAATGATTGCTTTGCAACATAGCTGGACTAGTAGTTAGTATGTAACATACTATATTTATTTAATTGACTAGGTTGGTTAGGTCTTGACATAGTGAACCTTAATTAGTGTAAACAAATATTTTATAAGTAGACCTTTCAGGACTATGAGGAAAATGTTCAAAGGTTGATTTTTTGTGATAATATCTCTAAGCTATTTGTTGGTGATTTATTTAATTGTACTACTATGAAATATTCACACTCTAATTGCAAGCATATACATATCGTAGATGTACTAAATATTATAGATGAAGAACCCCCTTTCCATGTCACTTATGATGTCTATTCATGAGATGAATAGTGGCCATGTTATTAAATAATGTCCAATGGGAGTGTATAATCAATAATGTAAGGATGCTTCATTAAAGTTGGTCAACTAGGAAATTAATGTAGCCTCATTAATAAAGTCCCACTAGGTGGTTAGGGTTTTGGACAAATAGAAACTATTTATAGTGCTTGAAGCTATGTAATTGGATGCAAAGTGTTAATATTTTATTAGAGATCTATGCAATCGATAATGCCCCCCTTAAGAGGAAAGTGAACATTTCATTATATTTATAATATCAATAAAGGTTTATCTATTTTGTTTTTTTAATTTCAGAGACTAATTCATTGAATTAAAATAGTAATACAGTAAAAAATACAACTCAGAATGACAGTTCTGCAAGCAGAATGCAGTAGAGATAGATTAAACACCTGCCCCTCATGGGAATTGATGCTTTTACAAACAAAATGATCCTCCCCATGGGAGGTAAAACAAATCATGGTAATAGAAAAATTAACAGTATTAAAACATAAAAACTGAGAATAACTTTTGTAATAAACAAGGGAGTATAAACCCAAGATGGCTAAGTCAAAAAGTAAAAACATAGGAACCATGAAACTTGGATTAAAGGTTGGAGGATGGCTCCCCCAAAGCCGAAACCGAGCTAAGAGTTTGGTCGACCAATCACTAGGGGAGCAAGTGGGTTGACAAAATCTTGACCATTATCTTTTCTGGTACTCTTTACATCATTTTTGGTATCCTCTTCACTGCTGGTGTCCTCCTCACTGTTGGAGGGACCCCGCTTGATCAAGAGCAGCTTGTTTTTCCTATACTCAGTCGCGATACTCATAGTGGTTTTCCTTTCTTTGTGCTTGATTTGGTCCTCTGAGGAAGAGGAGGAGGAGGAGATGACTATTCAATTTCTATAGGAGTTGCAGAAGGATTCAAGGAGGGAGCCAAGGGATCAATTTGGGAGCTGGTGAGATGGAGGATAAGCATGGACATAATATTTTTGACAACCTACTAATTACACATGCGAAGGATTGTTCGGTTCATTGGTAAATGTGAACCTATAAGCTCATCCTCCTAATAGTCTAAGAGTTGGCGGAGAGAATTAGGAATTTCCATGTCATAACCATTTGTGTTGGCTTGATCTGTGAAACTTCTGGCGCATTCATTGGCATTGCCATGTCCACCACGTCCCCCTCTAGGCATGGCTCATAATATATGTGACATAATAATTTGGACTGGATGCACAGAGTGATGAATCTTCTAAGCATCGATGGAGAGGGTGAGTGCAGGAGTCAATAGGCTGGAATGCTCCTCCGTCGCCTCTGACTCTACAAAATGATCGGCCTTCACAGGATTGAACACGAGAGAGCAAATGAGGTAAAATAATATGAGTAGACTTCCCATAAAGGGGAGACACAGATCTAGAGGCATCATTACTCTGCATGGAAAGAGGAAGTACCAAGTGATGGGGGGGAGGTCACATCCCATCATGAAATTGGAGAGCACGTGCCATTCGAAGTGCAAGCCAACATGAAATATTTAAGGACGGGATGATGGGGTGTCAGAGGAGTGACGTCGAGGGACAGTTGTGTGTCTTGATAGCTTCTCCCTCTTGTTTATGTGGCACATGACCACCCGCATTCATGCAATAAAGGTTTATCTATTATAATTTCTATGATATTTTTGTTTCAAATATCAAGGTACAACACAAATGCAGTACAAGTCTATGAGGCATAACTTCCGTTGTTTTTCTTTTGTTAGCAAAATCATTATAGGGGATGTTATTCTTGTGAGTCTCATAGTGCCTTTTGTTTGTGATCAAGAGGTTCCACTACAATTTGGTGTTCTTTAAACATGCCAAGAATTTATGCAGGTAGATTCTAGAGAACAAAGCGAGGAGTTATCCATAAAGATTCGATTTAGTAGAACTATGTACATAAACAAATTTTTGCGGCACAACTATAACATATTTGTTGTCACACATCTATGGTTTAAAATTGGTTATTGCAATGATAATTCTAATACTAATTTATTTGTTTAACACAATTGCAGCATAATTCGACAATAAATTCAAGGCAAGGAAATGCAATATGGTTCAATCAACCCATTTTTATGTGTAGGACTTTGCAACATACAACAATGCCAAATTTGATGTTATTTTAGTTATTTGATATAGTTGTGAATCAAATGACATAAATGCAAAAATGATGTAAACCTAATAAACAAAAATGTTGTAGTGTTTTACAATCTCATACAACACAAAATTATGAAAATGACAATGCACATACATCTTTTACAAGGAAACTATGATGTTGCATTGTGGCATTAATGTTTTATATGGAAATAGTCATTATATTACAAGTGCATTAAAATGTATCTCCTACAAATTTGACACTAAGATGAACCACACAAAAATATTAATCATATTTATAACTCTATGACATATAACTTTTTAAGAGGAAACACATGTTTTTAAGCATTAGACCACTTAAGGTGTACATCGTAAGAGAAAATATAGATATGATTTGAAGTTGAACTATTAATTTATTTTATTAATAAATGCTTTAAGTAGCAAAGCTATATATGGACTCCCATGTTTTATGTTAAAGTTATAGTGATATTTTTTTAAACTATGGGAAGAGCAACTTCCCAAGAGTATCAAGCGAGATATACCAATAACTTGTGACTTAGCAGGGGCGAGACTTTCAGAATCCCATCGAGGTGAGGCTCTATCCCGGTAGTTGTCACACTACCCCACCCATTTTAAACGTGTGACCTCAAAAAAAAAAAATAACATACTTTCTTAATCATTATATCTACTTGAGTTACATTAAAATTATAAATTATAGTAATATTGTTGTGAAATAAAAGCCATCTAGAAGCACTCTATGTTGACTTAGATTATGAGAGACAATAATAATAAAAAGAGTGAAGGGATCATATATTCTAAGGTCACCCAGTGCAAATCACTAGCAAAATTGTGTCGACCCCACCAACGGACATGGCACATGGGAATGGGAATGGGTGGTCTTGGAATAAAAATTAAATGAAAGAGGTTAGCTCGAGCAAACATAAATGGATAATAATAATAATAATAATAATAATTTTTTTTTTTATAAGGTGGCCGTTAAGCTAGATACCAATTTGATGTATGAGACCCCTTGTTTGCACGATAAGCAACCCCTCTGCCCACTGATATAGTAATTAATAATAATAATAATAATGATTTATTTTTAAGATCCCGGACTAAGTAAGACACCAATTTGGTATATGAAACCCTTTTTTGTGGGATACTAGACCCCTCTCAGTAATAATTTAACTACTAAAGTTTACAAAATGTACATACACTACCTTCTGAATTTAAACTTGTGACCTCTATATATATTCCATTCACAAATATAAAGTGAACCATATTATTACGACTGTGTTGGCAGCCTGAGGGAATTATAATATGGGCGATCCAAGAGAGGAAAAGCTTTCATTTGAGTTCGACGAGGAAGTTTTCGAAGAAGAGGAAGACAAAGACGAAAGCTGCGTAAATCCTTCGGTATTGCCCGCCAATTCTCCTCCCAAAAGACCGAAGCACTATAAGCAGATCGTATGCTGGAAGTGGTTGGAAAATTCGTGCAAGCAGGAAGACGCTACCTGCAATTTTCTCCACAGCTATGACGAATCGCGGTTGCCCATATGCCGTTACTTTCTGAGATACGGAGAATGTCGCAACCGGTCGCATTGCAAATACAAGCACACGAATCAAGAAGTCAAGGAGTGCAGCATGTAAATAATACCATTAGGGTTCATTCTGTTACAATATCTGGGTTAGACTTTAGACTGCATTTTTATTAATTTGGAAATTCAAAGGATTTCTGAGGTTGTTTCAAAGGATTTATGAGGATGTTTCGTCTCTGAAATGCAGGTACAACTTTGGCTTCTGTCCTAATGGACCCAACTGTCGTTACAAGCATAACAAAGTTCCTGGTCCACCGCCTCCTGTCGAAGAAGTTTTTGAAATTATTAAAAGGCTCTCAGGATCCGATAATAATACCGACTATCCCCAAATTAGTGCTCAGAGATCCAATTCTGTCGCTTCAAGACTTCTCAAAGGAACTTCAAGGTTTACAACATTACTTGTAATCTCTAGTATGTCATTGATCACTTACGCACAACAACTCTCTTCTAATTTTTATATGACATGTTATTGATTGCAGATATTTTATCGTCAAGAGCAACAACCTGGATAATTTGCTACTCTCTGTAGAACGAGAATTGTGGGCAACTGTGCCAAAAAACGAGACCATTCTCAACGAAGCTTTTGATTCCTGTGACAACGTTGTTCTTGTATTTTCAGTCTACCATGCCAATCATTTTCATGTAAGTATGCTCGGTTGCATGTACTTTCCAAGTTAATTAGCGAGACAACTCTTTGATATTATGGAATTCATGGATGCCCTATTATCTTGTTCCAGGGATGTGCAAGAATGGAATCTAAAATCGGTGTTGTCTCCAACGAAGCCACATGGAACGACGGGCATGGTCATTTTAAGAAATTTGGAAACAACTTTGGCGTCAAATGGCTAAAGGTGAGGATTAAAATCTCATGGGTTTTTCTGTTTTTATGATTTCCATAAAATAAATCACATTATAGCCTCGTGGGATCTTAAACTAAAATATATGTGCAGCGTTGTGTTTTGCCATTTCAGAAGACTGGGCATTTGAACAATCCATACAATAAAAACTTAGCTGTACAGGTATTTATAACTTTTTTTATTTTATCTTCAAGTGTGAGAATCCGACACTGGAAGGATTACTAATTACACATATATTTTGACGCTAAAAGATTTGTAGAGACTGCCAAGAGTTGGAGCCTTCTGTGGGAGAGGAGTTAGCTTCGCTGCTTTTTTTTGAGAAAGATGTGAACTCATGGTATGTTATTATGGATTTAATGGTTAAGAGTATATGTTTTTTCAGGAGATCAGGTCACAGGTTTAAATCCATAGAAGTAGTGTATGTACACCTCTATAGACTTAAATCAGTGGTCAGAGGGTCCCTTATCCCACAAACAAGGGGTCCTCATACACCAAATTGGTGTCTGTCATCTTAGAAATAGATTATTATTATTATTACAAATCTAAATCTTGAATTTACAATTACAAATAAAGTGTATATTGTTTCTACAACATACTGATTGGATTTGGGTTTACAATTGCATTAGTTTTAGTTTTTCTAGACTGTTACTGTTCTAATAAAATTTGACATATATATTTTGTTGGTTGAATTCTCAGGCCATTGCCTTACGATGATAAGCCGATGCCCAAAAGGAGGAAACTGAATAGAAGGAGCTACGGGAAATAACCTCAAAATTTCAAATGAAATAAGCAATTATCAATCCATCACCGTAGGTTAGGCTTGAGTGTAGACGTAATGTCACACTTATTTGCTTACTGCAGTGGATAACAATAAAATATTTCCATCGTGTGTGTAATATGTCATGTAGTAGCATTGTGTCGTTGCATCTGTTTATTAGTTAAGAGTCATTCTTCACAGTTCAACCAAATTGTTAATCATCTTTCTACAATGGTATTTCTCACCAAGAGTCATTGCTCACATATTTAGAAAGTTGAACCAAATTGTTAATCATCTTTCTATAGATGGTATTTCTGCTAGGTGTACTCTTAGAGAACATGGATAGATTTGAAAAATGTTCCTATTGGTACAGCTCCCTTGCAGCTTATTCAGAGTGATTTGTGTGGTTAGCTTTCTTTTGTTGCTTAAAAATGTTTTGGGAGTATTCTCTCAGATCCAATTTGCTCACATATTTAGAAAGCTGAACCAAATTGTTAATCACTTTTCTATAGATGGTATTTGTGCTAGGTGTATTCTTAGCAAACATCATGAGGATAGATTTGAAAAATGTTCCTATTGGCACAGTTCCCTTGCAGCTTATTCAGAGTGATTTGTGTGGTTAGCTTTCTTTTGTTGCTTAAAAATGTTTTCAGAGTATTCTCTCAGATCCAGTTTGGTCACATATTTAGAAAGTTGAACCAAATTGTTAATCACCTTTCTATAGATGGTATTTGTGCTAGGTGAATTCTTCGAAATCATGAGGATAGATTTGAAAAACGTTCCTATTGGCACACCTCTCAGAGCGATTTGTGTGGCGCACCTCTTAGAGTGATTTGTGTGGTTAGCTTTCTTTTGTTTTTTATTTAGATTTAAGTATTTTTAACTTTCTTTAATGAATTTTCTAAATGTGCTTGGTTTTACTTCTTAAAACTTAAGAGTGAAGTTTTTGACAAGTTCTTGGTTTCTAAGACCAACAACAAATCCTCAAGTTAGAATAGATAATGGAGGAAGTATGTAAACAACAAATTTACGACTAAACTGCATAGAGAATTTATATACAACATATTATTCTATATATGGCCAAATAAAATGGTGTTACTTAGAGAAAGAAATAACTAATTGTATGATTCAAGTTAAGGTATTAAGTCTTAAATTTTGGGTTGAAGCTGCTAATTGTGCCAATTACATAGTCAATCTCGTTCCCACCAAGGCTCTAAAAAATGAAAAGTATTGTATCCTATGAGTGAAAAGTGCATATTATTGGATATTATGAAGATGTAAAAGGCTATCAAGATTTCTTGAAACATATTTATAGAAGTGTGCTCACATTCCCAATAAAAAATGAAAAGTATTGCATCCTATGAGTGAAAAGTGCATGTTATTGGATATCATGAAGATGTAAAACGCTATAAAGATTTCTTGAAACATATTTATAGAAGTGCATATTTATAGAAGCTAAGCTCTCTAATATTTGATCTTTGTTACGGTATTGGGAATAGTTCATTTAGAGGGCACATGTTCTAGTGCCTCCTTCATTCTCCTATAGTGTCGTTTATGTAAATCCTTCAATCATATCCCAAGCTGTTCTTAAGGGGAATGTTAGCATATTTAGACACTTAGGATTTAGTAAGGATCAAATTGGTATATTGTGTATGTAGATAAAGTTTATTTCTTTAGTACGCATTTGTACTTACGTAATCGGATAATCATGATAATATGGTTTAGCATCTCCTTCCATGATAGTCATTTCCCAAGGATATTCAGTTTTATATTGGATGCATTAGATAATGATGTTAGATTAGCACTTAGCACTTGTAATTTTTGTATATAGGTTGGATAGAACTTCTCAATAATAGATCTTAGTAATGTTATATCATGTACAAAATGTGTAAAATAATACATAAAATTGGGCTCCCTACCTTTCAACCCTTTCGAAAAACCAAAAGCTCAAAAATCCTTTGCAACCCTTATGTCTCCCTCTGATAGAGAAATTTGTGCAAAAGAGAAAAGAATTACTTGAAAAATACTTAGTGAATCATTCAAAAGTCCTTGGGCATGCTAAGCATTTGTAGTAAATAAGCACTCTTAAATAAAAAGAGGAAAACCCAGACTGGTTTTGAATTTCAAATTCCATTAGCATGTTTATGGAAACGTTTTGACTTAGAATTTAATCATTGCTTCCAAATATAATATCATCCAGATATACTTCAACCACAATCATATTTCTATCCTTAAACTTTATGTACAAATTAATATTTACATGATTTTTCTGAAGTCTTTCTTCCAGAGATGTTTTTCTAGTCTTGAATACCAGGCTCTTGGTGCTTACTTTAGTCCATATAAAGCCTTATTTCATTTGCATACATAATCCCTATTCATTGAGAGAGAATTTTTTTGTTTTTTCTATATATACTTCTTGCTATATTTCCCCATTTAGGAATGTCGATTTGACATCCATTTGATATATAGTGATGTTTTTGGAGTAGGTGTATGCTAGAAATATCTTGATTGCTTCCATTTAGGCTACCAGGGAAAAGGTTTCTTCAAATTTTATTCCTTCATCATGTGCGTATCCCTTTCATACCATCCTTCCCTTGTTTTGGACACCATGCCATTTGGTCCCGATGACATTTTCGTCTTTTAGTCTTGGAATAAGTTCCAAAGTGATTTTTCTTAATATTATTTAATTTTTCCATGGGCTTGATCCAATGTTCATCATCTTTGGCTTCATCAAAACAATACGTTCTTCTTGTTCCCACACCAACATTTTTATCTCCATAACATAGATCCTCATAACGATTCTTTTGAACATACTTGAATGGATTTTTCGTATCGAGTCTACTTTCTTCCTCTAGTTATTTTTATAAAAGGTTTCTTGTTTTTCTACCAGCTCTTCTTTTTGAAAATATTCTAATGGTTGTTTCGATACTAGTTGATTGTGATCATCATCTATTTTGTTGTTCTACTAACTTGGACTATGACCCTTAATATGTTTGACATCGTTTCCTTCTTCATCTCTGCAAAAAATTCTTTCTTCATTGACACAACCACATTGGAATGTCCACTTAGGTCATAACCACATATCCATATAAGTCTCCTTAACTGGAACTTCTTTCATTAAGTTATGTCTAATATTATTACTCAATGTCATATTGGGTCTTACATATACGAAATTAGCCATTCACATATCTAACTACCATTCATTGACATTGCTCAATCACAACACGCACACTAACTGTAAAGAAACGAGGCACACAACATTAATGAATCTACTTTTCATTCAAACGAGTGAATTTTACATACACTTCAAAGAACTTGACCTCCTCTGCATATGACCTCCTCTCACACTTTGAGTCTCTTTCGTAGGATTTTTTCCCTAAACGTTTTCCAAAACAAAGTTTTTCTAATTTTGTAACAAAGTCCTCAAAAACCTTTACTTGAGTCCTATATTCAAGAAACTAATTCTAATAACAAAATTCATCCTCAATATTTCTTAATGAATCAATCATGATTCTTTTGAACCCACTTCAACTGATGCCACTAATTGTGGACATAGTTACATAACCCACTTAACACATAGAAACCTAATTCTACAACTCATCAACCTAATAATTATCTTTGAATGCTCTCATGCGTGATCCCACTAAGCTAGCACACAACATTAATGAATCTACTTTTCGTTAAAAAGAGTAAATTTTACATACACTTCAAAGAACTTGACCTCCTCTACATATGACCTGATACTCCTTTACATGTCCATATTCATCCTCTCCTTCACTCTCACACACTTTGAGTCTCTTTTCTAGGCTTTTTTCCCTAAAATTTTCCCAAAACAGAGTTTTTCTAATTCTTTAACAAACTCCTCAAAAACCTGTACTCGATTCCTATATTCAAGCAACTAATTCTAATAATAGAATTCATCCTTAATATTTCTTAATGAAGCCCTCCTAATTCTTTTGAACCCACTTCAACTGATGCCACTAGTTGTGGACATAGTTACATAATCCAATTAACACATAGACAACTAATTCTACAACTCATCAACCTAATAATTATCTTTGAATGCTCTCACGAGTCATCCCACTAAATTAGGAATTAGTTACATGACTCATTCTATATTGACACCTATTAAACGTAGCATTTTCTATCCTATACTTGCTAGGAAACCAAACTCAAACATGAAATTTACAATGTATTTTACAATGACTCCTCCTCGAGCTTATGTCTAGACCTAAATGTATAATTGAACATTCATGGTTTGGATTGGAGAACTAATGCTCTTGCATAAGACTCCCAAAGTAGAAATAAAAACATGATCGACTGATCATGAACCTTCAATCTTCATCTTTCCTAGATCCCAAACTCTAGTTTTCTTTTGTCCATAAGATTCATTTTCTTCACTTTTCTTTAGCTACAACCTTCCAGGATTCCATACTTTATGTTGTAGTTCTCCACTGTACTTACTCTCATCATTATTCATCTTCTAATCATCTTCACAGTGGACTTCTTTCTTCATTCTGTTGTAGCATGCTCAATAATTTACATTAATTTCCATATGCTATCTTTGGCCTCTTCCAAATTAATTTTCTGATGATTACCTTCTTCAGCTTTTCCTGCCTTTTCTTCTACTTTTGCTCTTGTGATTGCTTCAAATGGTGCTGTAGATATTTTTGTAAACATTGTTCTAGATATTGCTGCCACCCATATTTCCTTTATGCTTTTGTAAGCATCTCCCTCTACAATATCCAATTGTTTCTCTTCAACTTTAGCATAGCTCTCTTCCTCATTCTTGACAATCTCCAGTGACCTTCAACTTCTTGATTTATTCTGATGATCAATTCAGCTTCTTCATGCACTATATCTGCATGCTTTGCCAGTCAACTTTCATCTTTCTTCAGTTCTAAGAATTCTTCTCCTTTAGCTTGAGACATATCTACCTCACTTCCATCTTCATTATTTTCTTCTTCTTTGTCACCAAGCCAATCATCCCGTGACACCATTTCAACATCCTTCATTAAAATGGAATTATGATCCTTAACCTTTGTGACAACCCTAGATTTATGTCCAACGATATTCTCTCGGCCATTCAAATAAGGGAATTTATTTTTGTTCTTATTAAGAACAAGTTTCATCTCATGAAGAATAACTACTTCATCTCTATTGAAGTTACTCCCTACATTAAACAAAGAATTTATGAATTTCGTCTGCTGTAACAACTCATCCTTGTTTTTCTCTGAAATACATTGTTCATCATACCTTGCTTGACAACCTCCAACTTCAATTAAGACAATACCAAAAGATAGATTGTATTCTAGATAACTTGCAAGCACATTTAAATTGTCAATTTTAAAATCACAAGACCCAATGGTCTCATTTGATGATTTAGTCATCAAATCTTCCCCTTGCTGTTCCAAGTCTATTGTAGGACTTAGAAAGTATTCACTCCCTTTCTTCTCATTTTCTTCAAGTATAACATATGAATACTAGATATCCTCCTTTACTTATTTATGTTCTTGGACGTCATGATAGACCAATTACTCCTTTTTTTCAGCTTTCATAGTAGGTTGGAAACCATTGATTTCACTCAACTGTGCATGTACATGTACATGAGACTCAATTGTCTCATTTTCTTCCTGAACAGAATTCAGATTCTCTTCTCTTCCTTCATCCTTTATGACAACATTAGCAAATTGTCTTTCCTCATTCTTTGTACCTACAAGCACACACAAAATATCAGTTTCAAAACATTGAGACCTCTTGGTCTCACTTGAAGCTTCAATCTTCAAGACTTCCCTCAGACACTCTCTTTCCTTGAGTATCTCTTCTTTACACTGAGCATTCATCAGTTGCTCTCTTCTCCTTTGTCTCTTATACCAATTCAAATTTATTTTCACAAGAAAACCACATCTCTGGTCTACCTCCTTCTTATGTAACAACTCCATCATTACTTCCAGATAGACTTCTATCTTGACCTTCTCTCTCTCATAGACTTCATCAGTCATTTATCTTCTCAAGCAATTTTCCTTGGAATTTTTTGTCTTCGCCTTGTGGCTTCCTTCTAAACCTCTTCTATGACCCTTATTAGTCATCTTTCTGAGTTTTCTTTCACTCTTTTATGAGCTGTACTAACCTCTACAGTAACAGTACTCTTTGCTACAACTTACCTCACCAAGTCTACTTTGTACTTAGTCTTTTGGAAAGTACTCATCCTTCAGCTAGAACCCTCCTGAGAAATCCTCCTTTCTCCTTTTGGATGACATCTACAACTCATTTACACTTGAGAACACACCTATTCTTTTGTATTTCAACCTCAGCTGAAACACTAGGTTCTGGACACACTCTTCTTCCTTCTAGAAAACCTTGTCAGTTTCCTTCATCACTGCTCCTAAATGCTATGATATTCTTGCTGATATATTCACTAAATGTTGTTACCTATTTCCCTAGCCTTGCATTGCTTCTCCCAAAGTAGTTATCTTGTCACTGACCTCACTATTCAGGCTACAAGCCCCTTCCTCACTTGTATGCAAATCTATTACACTTATAAATCCCCCTTGCAAAATTCTTTCCTTCACAAAAGCACTTTCTTACTCTATTTATCTTTTTCTCCCACTTTGATACCAAAAATGATGGTAGGCCCAAGCCTAGGCCTTCCTAGACTCAAGGATCATCAACACACTCTATGTCTTTTCCACCATTAAATGCTCCCATTTCCACTAACTTACGCTTCACACTAATTTTATCTCCACTACACACTTATTTTATTTAGTCCTCATTGATGCACTAGCACTCATTACCTCATACATCAAAAACTCATTTTGTCAAGGCTTAAAACCTCATTTCATGCACAACGCTCATTCATGCATATCCTCTTTTAATATTCATTTGACCACTAATGAGACCTGGTCACTTCCACAAATATATTTGCAAACAACACAAAAGGTACTCAAGCTTTACCTCCTCACCACTCTCTCATATAAACAAAACCGTATTTTATGATCAAAGGCCATCTCAATACCATAAGGAACCAAAACTGGCAGCCTTTGGTCCCTCTTCACTAAACATAGGACCTAGTCCCATGACTTGGGGTCTTGTCACAATGGAAAAAGGAATTTAACTAACACGACTTGACACCTCTCTCTTCTCACCGTGACATGCATTCTCTCTCATCCATCTCCACCCTCCGTTTTGCGATGAAATGTCCACCATTGAATCTCACTCAACTCCACATCACGTCTTAGCCAACCTCGTCAACACTTGATGGACTTTTGTCATTTATGCATCCTTGCTAACTTATGTCTCTTAACCATTATCAAATCATTATTGATCATTTTCCACCGTTGATTGTTCATCAAGACACTTAGGGATCGTCGATTTACTGTATATAAACTTCCATTCAGTCTTCACACATCTAGGTGAGTAGTTTGCACTATAACTAACGCTCCAACTCTATTATTTGATTTAACCCAATCATCAAAACTCAATTACTTCTGTAATGTAACTATCGAGCTCTAATTTATTCTCTGCATCGAAAATATCAACCATTCTCAGGAGAATTCCTGGATTAACAACATCATTACACAACAACTCTCTATGTAATCATGTACATTCATACACTATGTATCTGATCATACAAGATCGCTCCAAGCTTAACAAGCTTCTGCAAATGCTTGGTCAGCTACAAGACTTCCACAACACTAACTTGGACTATGACCCTCAATAGGTTTTACATTGTTTCCTTCTTTGTCTCTGCACAAAATTATTTCTTCATTGACACAACAAAACAAGATTACTCTGTAACCCCATATATTCAAACTCATTCATACCTTGACAACAATAAAATGTATAGTCACTCTAGTTTCGGACTTTCTACTTAGGTCATAACCAAATACCCAGCTAGGTCTCATTAACTAGAAATTCTTTCATTAAGTTCTATCCAATATTGTTACTCAATGTAATATCGAGTCTTACATATACAAAATTATCCATTCACATATCTAACTACCATTCATTGACATTACTCAATCACAACACACACACTGGCTATAAAGAAACAAGGCACACACCATTAATGAATCTACTTTTCATTAAAAAGAGTAAATTTTACATACACTTCAATGAACCTGACTTGCTCTACATATGACTTGATACTCCTTTACATGGCCATCTTCTTCCTCTTCTACACTCTCTCAGACTCTAAGTCTCTTTTGTAGGATTTTTCCCCTAAACGTTTTCCAAAACAGAATTTTTCTAATGCTTTAACAAACTCCTCAAAAACCTATACTCGAGTCCTATATTCAAGCAAATAATTCTAATAACAGAATTCATCCTCAATATTTCTTAATGAAGCGATCCTAATTCTTTTGAACCCACTTCAACCAATGCGTGACTAATTGTGGAAATAGTTACATAATCCACTTAACACATAGACACCTAATTCTACAACTCATCAACGTAATAATTATCTTTTAATGCTCTCATAATTCATCCCACTAAACTAGGCATTAGTTACATGACTCATTCTATATTGACACCTATTAAACTTAGCATCTTCTATCCTATACTTGCTAGGAAACGAAACTCAAACATGAAAGTTACAATGTCTTTTACAATGAACCCTCCTTGGGCTTAGGTCTAGACCTAAAGGTTTGACTGAACATTCATGGTTTGGATTGGAGAACTAAGGCTCCCGCATCACATTATCATTACATGGATACCATAATACAAATTCCATCGTTCATTTCAAATATCTAAAGATTTCTTTTAAAACATGGATATGAGTTTCCTTAGGTTTTTCTTGAATTCTTGCAACTAAACCTACCACTTTAATTATATCTAGTATTGAGGTAGTTAGATACAACAAACTTCCAATCATTGATCGATAGATTTTGTGATCTACTTCATTTGCTTCATCTTCTTTGCTCAATTTTCATCTTGTAATCATGGAAGTACACATCGGTTTTCAATCTTCCATATTTAATATTTGTCAACATTTATTTTGCATACTTCGTTTGAGAAATGAATCTTCCATCATTCAGTTGAAATATCTGTAACCCCGAGAATAAAGATAGTTCTTTAAGCATGGACATTTCAAATTCCATCTACATGTTCAGGGAAATGTTTTTGACTTAGAATGACATCATTTATTCCAAATATAATATCATCCACATATACTTCAACCACAATCATATTTCCATCCTTGGTTTGAGAAATGAAGATTCCATTATTGAGTTGAGATATTTGTAACCATGAGAAGAAAGAGAGTTCTTTGAACATGGACATTTAAAATTCCGTCTACATGTTCAAGGAGATTTTTTGACTTAGACTGACATCATTTCTTCCAAATATAATATCATCCTCATATACTTTAACCACAATCATATTTCCATCATCAACCTTCCTGTACAAATTACTGTCTACATGAGATTTTTGAAGCCTTGTTTCCGCGGATATTTGTCAGCTAGTCCTGAATACCAGGATATTGGTGCTTACATTAGTCCATATAAAGCCTGCTTTAAGTTGGGGACATAATCCTTACTATTTGAGAGAGAGAGAGTTTATATTTGTTCCATGTATACTTATTCTTCTAGTTCCCCATTTAGGAATGTCGATTTGACATCCATTTGATATATAGTAATATTTTTGGAGCAGGAAAATGTGACAAACATATTGAATGATTCCATTCATGCTACCAGAGAATAGATTTCTTTAAAGGCTATTCCTCAACATGTACGTATCCCTTCCATACCAAACTTTCCTTGTTTTTGACAACTTATCCTTCCTCATTTAATGTTTTCCTAAAGTCCCATTTGCTCCCAAAGACATGTTTGTCTTTTGGTCTTGGAACAAGTTCCAAGGTCTGATTTTTCTCAATTTGATTTAATTATTATGACATGGCCTTGATCCAATGTTCATCTACTTTAGCTTCATCGAAACAATTTGGTTCTACTTGGGACTATAAAGAGAAATGCACTTCTTCCATAGTGTCTATCAAGTACTTTCTTCTTTTTCTTGTACTAGCAATTTTATCTCCAATAATCAGATACTCAAAATGATTCTTTTGAACATAACTAGAGGGAGTTTTCATATTGGGTCTACTTTCTTCCTCTATTTCTTTTTCAAATAATTATTCTTATTGTTTTGTTAGCTCTTTTTCTTCTTGCAAATCTTCTGATGGTTGTTCAAATATCAACTGATCATCATCAGCATCATCTATTTTTATGTACTTGAATTATTCATCTAACTTTCCAATTGGAATTTCCACCATCTTGTTTAGCATTGGGTTGTAGCACTTGTATTCCTTGATTCTAGTGGCATATCCAATAAATATTCCTTCATCAAATTTGGAATTAAATTCTCCCAGGTTCTCATCATTTCTCTTGATATAGCACTTGCTTCCAAATTTCTAGAAATGCTTGACTATTGTTGGACTTCCTTTCTAGAGTTCATATGAGGTCATGTTGCTACTAGTTATGATTTTTCCTCTATTTAAAATATGAATGGAAGTGTGAATACCCCGAGTCCTGAAAATGTCATATAATTTAGTATCATTTAACATGGTCTTGGTCATCTCTTGTACGGTTCTATTTTCTCTATTTGCTACTCCATTATATTATGGAGTTATAGTAGTTGAAAGATGTCTTCTTATTCCATGTTTTTCATAGAAACCCTCGAGTTCATTTGAGGTGTATTCGCCTCCATGATCTAATATTAGACCTTATCTTCAAATGTGTTTCATCTTCGACTACTTCCTTGAATATTTTGAAACATTTAAACGTTTCTAACTTTTTCTTGAGAAAGAGGACCCATGTCACCTAGGTATGATCATCTATGAAGAGGAGAAATTATAATTCAACATTTAAACCTTTGGTACTTATGGGTCCACAAATATCAGAATGATCTAATTCCAATGGTTTCCTTGTGGAGTGTTCCTTTTTTTAAAACATGCTCTTGTTTGCTTTCCATGTTGACAATGTTTGTAAACAGATTGTAATGGCCTTGTGATATTTGGGATAGCTCTAATGGCTTGTTCTTTGTTGTTGTAAAATTTTATATGTACCATCCTTCTATGTTGAACCCAACTTTCATCTATTTACCCCATTCAACAATTTTCTTACTTTTTGTCTAATATGTAGACATTGTTTGAGTTTCTAGATGCAGTTACCACTAGTCTGTATGTATCCTTGTTTCTTATTTTGCATTTCTTTGAATCAAATGTGAGTGTATGTCCTTAATCACATGTGACTCACACCAAGGACATTGTGTTTAATGTTTTCAACTAGTAAGACATTCTCTACTTTGGTTTTCCTGTTGCGAAGGATAAACATGCCCTTTCCAAGCTTTTTGGCATATTTGTTGTCTCCAAAATAAAAATTAACTCATTTTTCTTCTATAAACTTCAAGAAATTTTCTTCATTTTTGGTCATATTTTTGGAGCATACACTATCAATACACCATTTTCCCCTTTTATTCTATGCATGTAGATCCAAGTTGCATCCTTCTCGAATCTGCTGATTAGACTATTTTTTTTCAATATCTTTGCATAGTTTCTTTTACTAAGGAAAGTTTCAACTGGTTTAATCAGTGATAACTAATTTGTGCAGTCCTCAGTTTTAACCATAATTGTAGCAATTTTAACATCCACTAGTAGAGTTTAAGGGGATGAAGGAATTGGAATTTTCTTTCATAATTTTGGGAGATATTTTGATATCATTCTTCGTATGGTTATCTTAGAAAAAGAGCTAAATTTCTTAATACTATATTTTATTCATTCTTTACAATTTAATTCTTTGAAACCAAAATTGTTACAAAAATAACAGTTTCCTAATAAAAGATTTTGAGACCTTGTGAAGTAGGTGCTTCTAGATTTCAAAGACCCAGTGCTCTAATAGAGTGACCTTTTTTCTTTGCAATTTTGGATTTTCCTTTAAGTGGATCCTTTGATCACATCTACAAAGTTTCTTGTTCCTATATCAAAACTTGACCTTGGAGACTTTGAGTCTTTGTAACCTATTCCCATATTTTTATATGATTATCTTTCAGTTTTGATGATTTCATATAGAGCATTGGTGCTATTGTTGAACTTTGTTGAAGATTCACTTGGTCATTAGCTTCATGCAATTCTTTTTTTAAGAGAGTAACTTCAGTCTCCATTTTTTCAAACTTTTCTTCCTATTGTTTCAGTTGTTTAATCATGTCCAACTCTAATCTTCTTGTTTCCTTGACTTGTTCTTCATATTTTAACAGTTGTTCCTTCAAGAGCATATTCCTTTTCCTTGATTTATCTAAAAGGCACTGATAAGTTCTCCTTCAAAGTCTACTTCAACCACTTCTTTGTCTCCTAGGTCCACATTTCTCAGGACATCTTCAATTACGATAAGGAGCATTTCATGTTTGTCCATTTTTTCACAAGGATTCATCTTCCAATGGCTAAATTATTATTAAAGAAACACACTCTGATACCAATTGTTGGAATTCTTATATATCCTAAGAGGGGGGTTGAATCAATATATAGTGCAGATCATACTATATTCGTACTTAGTAAATCGTACCTTAGAAACCCATTTGGGCCAAAAACAATAATGGACATAGTGGCACAAAAAATTTGTAAAATAACATACATACATACATATATATATATATATTACATGAATGGGAAACATAAATATCCAAATTGTGAGAACCAAATCACTTATGCACCAACCTTATTGCAAGCATCAACTTGTTGATTATAGGAACCAACTCGTAATGAATTCTGTCATTTGCACAAGATCCAACTTGCGGTGTTCATGCACCAACCTAATTGAAGACTTAGATATCCTCTTTGAATTCCTCATCTTCGATTGAATGGAAACATCAACTCCCAATTGTATTTACCAACACCAACTGGAAGGAAGTTACAACTCCCTTTCCTTACCCCTTCCTACCTCCCTAAAATGAGTATGTGTATATCAAAAACTAACATCTATGTTTATCTTATCTATTATTTTCATATCTTATATTATGTGACTACTTTGATCTATATCTTCTTTGATCTATGTCTTAGCCTTCTGTAATCTACATCAAAATGGTCTGCGATAAGTGCCAGTGTCTATTGTAGCACTTTTACGTTTTACTATCTTCTGATATGTATGTTTCTATACTCTTCACTTTGCCACTTCTATGATCTATGACTTATAACTCTGTACTTGTGCAATCTACGTCATTCACTATGTATTTACTTCGCACATCCTGGTAGAGTGTGTCCTAATGGTTGCACTACTTGTTGTTCATCATTTTTTTGCAGTCCGACTCTGTATTATGAAATTATTCTTATATCAATGATTCATTAATACCCCAAGAATTAGAATCTTTCCAAGTCAAAATATTGTATCTATCTCATATTCAAGGTTGCTTCAAAACTTCTATCTCTTTCTTATTTATACTCTTTCTTGTTCAAGAGATGTGTCCACAAATTGGGATTCATTTTTCTCGGTGATGCCCCAACCCTTTTACTTATTGTTCAAGTTAAGCACCTTATTTCATCTTGTGTTGATGTGCATCCTTTGATAATTCATCCTTGTTTATTTTGGCACAATTGAGTCTAATGAGTTGCTGGTATCTATGCACATGTGTCCCATGTCTTGGTGGGATTTGTGCACTTCTTGAACTTCCACATTTCTTCTCTGTCTATTTCTTCAAACTAGATTTACTTACATAAATAGGAATTGTCCAATATTGTTGAGGCTAACATATACTTGTATATATTTTTTCAAACCGGCCTTTTGCTGAACATTGTTAATTGTAACAACAAGCTTATAGAATTTATGCTTCATCAACATTTTCTTGTTTGGAATCAAGCTTGTTTTTTTACTCTTTGACATCAATGACAACGCAAAGGTTCAAGATGGAATCCTTGGCCTCTTTTCAAGATTTCTCTTTGGCTTCCTTCTTGATATTTTCTTTAGCCTCCTTCCCTTGGGATGATTGTGCACTTAGTATTCCATTAATTGTTCTTCAACCTCCATAATGTTTTTTTACTAATTCTTCTCTTTTAGCCTTGTCGAATTCTTTCATGGTTGCATCTAGTGCAATACCATCATCAAAACACTCTTTTCTACTGGCCTTAGCCATGTTCGATACTATTACCTAAAGCAAGTGGAGAGCCTTGTTGTGGTTACTATAAGGAATTTTACGCGGCCCTTCATTGTAATTTGTATCCCCTTTGAAAAGGAGTTCATGAGGGTCATCTTCATTCTTGTCTGAGGGGTATAAAGCCACATACCTAAAATGTTCTTCATTTATTCTCCTTAGATCATGTTTCATATTCAACACCCAACAAAGATTAAGTTCATAGGGATCCAAGGCTTCTTTCTAAGTGTGAGGGGAATCAATCAAGATGTAACTTCCTAGCTTATTGGGGAATTAGTCAAGATGTAAATTGTTACCTTAATGGAGAATCCAAGCCAAGCTCTCTTGTTAAAAAGTGACAAATAAGGGGCAATTACTTTAACATAATTTTGATAAACAATCTCCCAAAGGGGAAACGTGGGGGAAACCTATCAATAACATATTTTGGAAACACGTGTAGAGGGGGAAATGTCAAAAATATTGATACAAGTGAAAAAATCAAGAATTTACCAATAACATATTTTCTGCAAATTTGCAATGGGAACTTCTCACAATGTAGGGGCATGTTTATTGAAAGTAATAGTTTATAATGGGGCGAGGAAATAATAAAAGATATCATAAAAGTGGAACCTATCATTGGAAACCCATAATTTATGAAAACAAACATGCATAGGGAGTGAGCTAGGGTTCCAATTGGAATCTATTTGTGGAAAGGAATTTGTGAGACAGAGAGCATCAATAAAATATATGGACATAAAATTAAATTAAGAATAAAATATAAACCAATTATTTTATAATAATAATATATTATAAATAAATAAATAAAATTATTTTTTCTACACTGAAAAAAGAAAATAAAACTATTAAAATTATTCCAAACTTTATAAAAAATATAATTTTTTATATCAATCCAAACTATTTGTTCGTCACTCTTATATTCATGACTAGATACCAAACCGACAAAATTAGATAGCATCAGGCTCGGCTATTCAAAATCTGTTCAAACAAAATAATACGAAAATGTTTAAAAAAATAATAATGCTGACCCAGCATCAATATTATAATATATTATATAGTAAATTATGTTAATATATTATATATTAAAGCAATAAATATTATAATGTATTATATATCAAATTATGTCAAAGTCGAATGAATGCATTTGGTATAATCTAGCAAACAAAATTGTAATTTCAAAATAATAATTATTACAATGTAACAAAAAAAATTGTGTTAAAATATTACAACACGACCAATAAATTGGAATTTAAAATGTTGGTAAGAATTTGTCCACCCTAACCATTAAAAAGGATTAAACTTTGAAGAAATAGGGTGAAAATGTTAGTGATTTCAATGTACGATTCCAATAGCAATAGGCATATTCTTCAATCACCCTAAACAAAATTATTAGAATGCAATCTCTCGTGAACGTGACGAGATCATCAGTAACGTAATATTGGTATAGCAAGGCTTGGAATTTCAAATTTTATTAGCCTCTTAAATAAAATTTGATGATGGTTACAGTTTTTAAAATCCTTTTAGTTTATGTTTTATGTAAATATATATCTGTTAATTTTTTTTTTCTTTATATACTTCGTATTTCTTTCCCACTTTTTCTATTCACCTTGAACTTAGCCTTGTATTTTATGACAAGATTTAGGTAGATAATTCATTAAAAAATAAAACCTAAATGTTTAACTATAATTGCTATTCTCAAAACTCTCCATATCTCCTCCAAATATCTACATAGTTTGAATTTACCAAAAAAACTTTCAAATCTCTAAGAACCTTGAAAATATATAAAATGGAAATTTATCAAAAAAACTACAGTGAAAAATTATTGTCAAAAAATCAGATTAAATCAAGAAACATTAAAAAAAATAACAATTTAAATAAAATAAAATGTCAACTAATTTGTTAATGAACTTGTAGAAGTGAAATAACTTTCTTTTAACTGTGTTGTCTGGTGGGCGTCTTGTCACCACATGAGGATCTGTAGGCTTCCAAAATACACACCATTGTTGTCATGAAGGCCTGGTAGGCTTGATCTAGTGACTCCACTATGCAATCCATCATACTGTTTTTTTTTATCTTTTTTAAATCCAAAAATACAATTTGACGAGAAAACTCCCACATTTTACATCCCCATTGTAAAGTTGGATACCAACACAGAGGTAATCCTGATAAATTTGGTGCCCTTTGAAGCATCAACAATGCTTGATGCGGTTGTTTTCAAGCGATATGCCGATATTCTGAACGGTATGATCGACGGAATGGAAGATCTGAAATTATCAGGAATGCTGATATTTGGATAAAGTTAGAGAGGATTTAAATCGATATTATAGTAGAAATTAGAAAGTTGCAATAAATTTGTGAATAATTATATATTCAATTCTTGGAAAATCATCTCTCTAGTAGCCGCAGTGATACTCCTTATCGCCACATGCCTAACAAGTGTATTGCTATATGTATTAATGCAAAAACTGGATAACCTAGTAGATGAACCGTTGTAATGCGAAACCTTAGGCAACACAAGGTATAGAAGAATTATTTCTAGAGAAGCGGCGACACAAGGTAGAAGCATTATCTCAAGAGAAGCAACAGAAAGCGTAGAGGCAAATATTGTACATAATTCTGTGACCATGAAAATTTGAAAGGGAGGTCACGCGGCAAAATAAGGCTTCTAAATAAACCAAATTGTTATGGGATAGTGGCCACTGGCCAGGACTCTTTTATTAGTCATAATTAAGGGAAGGAGCTGCTAAAATTTATGACAAGTAAGAAAAGCAACGGAACGTCAATCTGACAGGATGCGATTTTGTAAACCTGTAGATGATGACGTTCCAAAATTAAAACCACTTATCAAATACGCTTTTAAAACCAAAAAACGTTCTGTACCCAGTCAATTTCCAGGCCTATTAGCAAGTATGACATTTTAAAAAGACTTGTCATCACCGTCTACGTAATATCAACACTTTGCAGAGATGAAACTGACAGTTAATGGCCAAAATAAATTCTCCACAAACGAGTAACATTTAATGGCCGAAATGAATTCTCTTCCTTTTAAATGATGGAGATCTTGCTCTTCCTTCCCCTTAAATTTTATTAAACAAGTGTTGCACCATCTTTGAAAAATAATATGCAAGGCCTATAGTTGAAGGAAAGTACATATAAGTGGAAGGGATGTACATATATAAAATGATGACTGGAAAGCAAGTTTCCATCTACCAATTTGGTGTGCCTATGGTTGAAATCTCACACTATCAAGAAATATGGACAACTACGAAGTGATGACCAGAGAACAACTCATCATCTACCAATTTTGTTCAGCCATGGCATAACTCTTTGTATCAAAAACATATGAGCGACGTGGCTATCTTTCATCAAGAATGTATGGGATAGAAACTCATTGTATGTCAATTTTGTGCACCTAGGGAAGAAATCTTGGTCTGGCCGATGTTGGGCACCAACTCATCATCTACCATTATGGTGGCACTTCCGCAGCAAGTAGTTGGATCTCAAGTTGCTTGAAATCCTAATACTTTCTTGAGATTTCAATTTGGTTGAGATCCAACTGCCTACTTGAGATCTCAAACTGGTTGAGATTTAACAGCTTGTTGACTAATTTTTGTGGCATTAAAGCTTGCTTAATTTTAGAAGCTCTATTCTATAATCAATATGTACTCCCCTCCCATGTTAATATATTTTTTAATTTGTTGTTGTTGTTTTTTATATTTTGATTTTTTTATGTTAATGAAAAGAAATATTTTTTAACCTATTAATTTTTTTCTATTTATTTCTGAATAAATTTTTAAAAAATATTTGTGTATATTGCTTAGTTTCTTTTTTTTTAAATTTCAATTGTTTTTAAAATGGTATTTGGATTGTCTAAATGTGTATTTTTTCAAATTCATCAATTTTATTTATTTAGAAACAATTATATTTTTTAATTAAATGGTTTTTTTTTTATGTTTTTTAAGTGATTTAAAAAATAAAAAATATTTTTTTTTTTATGTAATTCATGTTTTTAAAATGCTTGTAATAGTATCACTTTTCAATTATGGTATTGAATTTAAGTTTTGGTTGCACTAACACGAGTAAAAGTTTCAAAAAAGTCATACATTTATCTTTGAAAAAATAATGGTGTGAGTGATAGCACCATTTTTTGATTTGGGGGTTGATTTAGGGTTTTGATTACACTAACACCAATGAGGGGTTTCAACCATTTTTCGATTTAGGGTTTGATTTAGGGTTTTGATTAGACTAACACCAACGAGGGTTTTCAAAAATCCATAATTTTAGTCCCGGGAAAAACAGGGTGCTACAATAGCACCATTTTTCGATTTGGGGTTATTTTTTATGTTTTTGATGCAAAAAATAGTTTTTATGTCTAGAGTTCTTGTTTTGAGTATATAGTTCTTGTCAAGTTGTATAATGTATTCAAATCATGATAAAATCACAATAGATTTATCTTTAAGAAACTTGAGTAGGAACTGGAACCTGCTGTTACAATACATGCAAGCACCAACTTGTTATAATGTTTGTAAGCTTCAATTTATTGGACACAAATATCCCTTGAGCTTGTTTTTTTGTAAGTTAACAAACTATTATATTGAAAAAAAGGTGTTAGTGTTACAAAAAAGTTACAATTCAGAGATACATTCCTCCTCAAAGAGACAAGTAGGTAAAACAACCCTAAAATGATTACCAGACCCTCCCTTCAGGAGGGAAAACAGGTCCAAAGAAAGAAGGAAACTATCCTTATACAAAAAGACATAATGACCAAACTGTATATCCTGAAATTAAAACCGACAAACAGTGAATCTAACTTGAAAATGTCCCATGACCTTTTTGACAAAAAAAACAAAAGCCAATAACGAAAACCTATTCAAGGCTTATGGAATGGCTCTTCAACGATGGGGCATCCAAAGCCAGTGGAAACCGGCTCACTTGGTTTGTCCTTGGTATCAAAAGCATCGTCACTGGAGGTATCAAAAGCGTCGTCACTACTGGAGGAATCCTCATCTTCATCGCTGCCTGCAGCAGGTTGTTTAACCGGGAGAGGGGTTGTCCTCCTTTCCAATGATGGACTGGGGGTGAATTTACCAGTCGAGGGGGGGTTTTATTTGGCTCAATGGGGGGGAGGGGGAGGAGAAGGTTCGTAGTCCATAGGAATTGCAAGGAGAATGGTGGACGAGGAGGGTGCATAGGTGAAAACAGAGGAAGCAGTGGGGACGACAGGAGCAGGACGTGGTGGTGCAAGAGGTGCAGGTGTAGGAGGCTGAGAGTGGAAGCGAAGAATGAGCTGAATGAAGAGGTTATTTATCACCCAATAGTTTCTTCATCACTCCAAAGTGCAACCAGTAGTGTTGAGAGCACCTGAAAGTTCATCGTCCCAGTAATTGACCATGAGGTGCACAGCTTCAGGGATCTTAACATCAAAACCATCTCCACTAGCCTTAGCACTGAGCTGAATTGGGCATTCTGACAATGATCCTTTTCCCGTACAATTGTGGCAATGGGTACCTCATTGACGACGAGACATATCTTGCCAAAAAAGAGTGGTAGTGAGCTCAGAGCTAGGGAGGGAATTGCAGAGGATCAAATGGCCAGGAGCAAGCTGAGAATAGAGTTGTGAGAGGATAGGGAGAAAGTGGCCAAAATGACAAGGGAGCCTAGGAATTAAACCGTTGGTGTGTCATCCAAGATGATTCTACCTTCTATGTATCCACATACTTACACATATGCAAATTTTTCTTTCATAGATTTCATCATCTATTTCATGTGCACCTTAAAGAAAATTATGATTACATCTATTTTCTTCACACACCTTCTAAAATGAACCTAGGAATTTTTTTTATACAATTCATCATTATTTTGGAACAATTAATTCCATTTATCATGGACCATTAGTTGGTGTTTCAATCATGTCAAACCAACCACTAAAGTGGCTTTCACGATTCCTATCTCACTTTCTTTGTATATGTGATTTTGTTAACTCGTGTTGGTTCCCTTTCTTAGGGTGATTGCTTTCATGCCTATGTTTAATTCCAAATATTTCTTTCCTTTTTTTATAGCCACACAGACTCTATTATCATCCATTGCACATTTTTCTTGACATCAATGACAATTTTTCTAACAATCTTCTTCTTTGTCATTGATAGAAATCTGCAACATTCCTGTAGCAACTTTCCTTGTTTGCAATTCTTTGCTTGCACAATTCTCCCCCTTTGACATTAATGGGAAACGACTTCTACCCGTGAGCATATTCTTATTTCATTTATGTGATTCTCCCCTATGTTGTAGCATGACTTCATTTCCAAAGGGTTGCTCCCCTGATTTGTGTATCTATTTAAAACTAGAAATAACCCTTAATTTTTGTCGAAGATACTCAAATGTATATCTAGGAAGGGGTTTGGTAAAGATATTTGCAATATGTTCCTTAGTAGAAATGCATTCCAGCTTAACAATTTGGTTTGTATCTTGTTCCCTTAGAAAATTATATTTAATTGGAATATGCTTTGTTTTTTACTGCATAACAGGGTTATTGGAGATGTTTATGTAACGAGTGTTGCCACACATTAAGGAGAATCAATGTTTGTATTCTACCTTAATGTTTTTTTCTTCATCCAAAGAACTTGAGTGCAACAAGATACTGATGCAATGTATTTAGCTTCTATTGTAGACAAAGAAATTGAAGACAATTGTTTTCTTAGCCATGATACTAGAAACAATTTCCGTGAAAAATAATGCTCCTCCTCTTGTATATTTTCTATCATAAATGATGCCTACCCAATCTACATTAGTATATGTTGTTAAAGTAAATTCCTCACCTTTTGGGTACCACAATCCAAAGTTAAAAGTACCTTTTAGATATAAGAAGATCCTTTTAATTATTTATTGAACATGTATCTCCTTTGGTTTAGATTGAAATCTTGCAACCAATCCTATTCCCCGCATAACATCTTTACTTGATTCTCTCACATATAGTAAGATACTAGTCATTGGCATGTATTGAGTTCGATTTGTTTCCAATGATTCATCATCTTTGCTCAACTTGGAAGCTGTAACCATGGGGGTGTTGATAGGTTTGCAATCTTCCAATCCAAACTTTTTCAACATTTCTTTAATATATTTATTTTGAGAAATAAATATTTCTTCTTTAGATTGGGAAATCCACAATCCTAGAAAGAATGACAACTCTCCCAACATAGAAATCTCAAATTCGTTTTTGCATCTCTTCTATAAATATTTGACTTAAATGGTTAATATCCGATCTAAATATGATGACATATACATAAACCACAATAAGAATCATATTTTCATTTACAAACTTGATGTAGAGATTATTATCTACAACTCCTCTTTTGAAACCTTGTTGTTACAGGTATTTTTCAAGTCTTGAATACCGTCCTTTAGGGACTTTCTTTAGACCATAAAGTGTTTTATTTAGTCTACATACATAGTCTTTGTTTTTTGATAGTTGAAATCCCTTAGGATGCTCATTGTACACTTCTTATTCTAAGCTTCCAATTAGAAATGCCGAGTTGATATCCATTTGGTATACTTTGAAATTACTATAGCATGTGAATGCTAAAAACATTCTAATGGTTTCTATTCTAGCTGCAAGAGAAAAGGTTTATTCAAATTCAATCCCTTCAACTTGAGCATAACCATTATAGATAAATCTTGCCTTATTTCTAGCAACTCTTCCATTTTCATTTAACATATTTATGAAAAACCCATTTTGTTCCAGTCACATTTTCATCTTTAGGTGTTTGGACAAGTTCCTAAGTTTGTTTCTTCTCAATTTTTCCAATTCTTCATTCATTACAACAATCAAATTCTCATATTTACTTATTTATAGGGCGCCCGCACGAAGTTGGTTCCACTTTTTGGTGCCACTTAGGAAATCAGAAACGCACTTCCGAAGTGTAAATCAAGAACGCATATGCGTTATTGATGNAATCATGGTACAAACAATCCATGACACAAAGAGAAAGCCTCACCTCAATATCCACCATACTTGGAACGCACATAAGATGACAAAATATTCTCAAGCCATTGTAATTCATCTCAATAGTAGGGAACGTAGTAAACATACTAGCTTTCTAAGGAATATGATGAATAACATTTAACTTCACTACAAATGGAATCCCCAAATATCATGCAATAACATTAGGATAAATCTAAATCCACAAAGTAGGGATTCATTCATGAGGCACGTACCAACATACTAATACAAGTTCGTCTTTATGACCAATAATTATGGCACTTGAGGTAGTAAAAATTGTCTAGACAAGAAAGGGCCACATCAACAAACATNATACAAAGTTTTTATGTTCTATTTTGGACAATACGAAGAGTTTAAATTGTTTGGAAATGCTTGCTAGTTTTTCCTAGCTTATGTTCATGCATTTTTGTCACCAAGAATTGAGTATTTTGAATGGTTATTTCGAACAAACCCCTATTATTAACCTAATTAAGGGAAATAATTCATCTTTAGAGCCTTAGTTTTTTAGGTTCTTTTTCGTTAGTCATCCCTTTCACAGGTTTCCCATTATAATTAAGGCTTTCTTTTTTATGTTCCCGATAGGGAATATATATGAATCGGTTAGGTTAATTAATTCGACAGTCATATTTAAATTTTTCAGTTTTCAAATGTTTTTAATATAGTTTGATTTATTTTTATTTTTTGAATTTTTTAAATATATGATTTAACTTAATTTCTATTGTTATTTTGCACGTGAGGTTTGCTTGGGTCTTTGTGCCCCAATACCCAGCGACATGATAACGTAACCATGGAATTGGAAAATGCTTAGTTTGAGTTAATGGTATTGACAGTGGCAGTTGGTTTGATTAATACAAAATAGTTCGTTGTGACAACGGCCGTGTGGCTATCTGCATGCATCTCTTTGCTAGCATTTTCTTCGTGATTCCATGCCTTTGCATGCAGCTCATGCATAGATTTGAAATGACAGACAGAGGCAGGTTTCTATGTTTGATTCTTATTCTGTCCAGTTTTTAACATTAATTTTATTCATTATTTTAAATGAATTCTTACTATATAGATATTTTGTGTAAGGCTTGCTGACTGTTGTAAGTTAGTTAAACAACCTATATCACTTCTGAAACTCCTACCACCAAATCACTAGCAATATGTAATCTGCTGCTATACTTTCATCTACAATTATATATGTATAAAAAAGGATGTCTGATTTAGTGTATCGATGGGAACTGGATTAAATCTATCGACCACAACTTGATTGATAGAGAAAAAGGGTTTGCAAAGTACAGTAAAGAGGAAGAGCATTCGAGTGAACATGAAGATGAAGAGCTGGGAGGCATATTTCTGTTGGAGAAATCCAAGAAAATATTGAAGATGGAAACAGGTTAGCCTGCAAAAATGGAAGAAGATGCAATGAAACCTTCTCATGATCTTCAAATAGTATTCATTAGCATGGATCCCAAGTCATTTTTTGTGCCTAGGTATCTCGATTCTGAGATGGTGCTCTATGTGAGATGGTGTTCTATGTACTCAGAGGTATTCGGTTTCTTAGTTAGCCTAAATGATTTAGTTTTGTAGTTAACTGGTATCTAATTTTTTATATGTTTGTTTGTTTGTTTGGTCAGGCTGGGAAAAAGTTGGATGGGTTCATAACTCTATTGCTCTTGGCTGGAATGATGTACAATCCCTTTTGGGATACGCAACAACAACTAGGCTCCCCTTAATGTTCAGCTTTGGATGAACAATTTTGCAGCACGTAGGATTAATAGTCAATTTTTGTCAATATGCATATGCTTTAGCATGTTAATTATAATAATTAATATGAGTGTTATGTGTATGGTCCAGAGAATCTTTCGGTGAAAAGTTTTGCATGACATAGGATCAATGAAGACATATGCTTATCTTTGTGTAATCAAATTAGCTTGCCTTTATATTTCACGATTTTGTTATAAATGTTTAAATGATGTAATAATCAGTTTTGTGAATGTGTAAATGTTCTAGCATCTTGATGATAATGGAAAGGCTAAGTGTGTGGGAATAGAAATTCAAATGCTTAAAATCTATGAAAAAAACGTAATATAATTTTTTTCTTAGGCTTTCCTCTACCGTCTTCAGCTGGAACATTCACAGTTTTCTACAAATTTTTGTTTACCATAATACAATCCTTAAAATATGAACTCAATACTGGCATATTATAATATAATACGAACTCACTAGTCCCACAGAATATAACTTGTAAGAAAAGAAAAATTTAACGATTTCGTTGAAATACTACCCAATGCAGCGAAGCGTAAAGAATTTCAGGTATATTAATGAACCCTGAAAGTTTGAATTGGCTATTTAATCAGCCATTCATTCTATTACTCTTTAAAATGATTCTATTTATTTTCATGCAAGCAGCTTTTAGGTAGCAACGAATTCATGTCTCGACTCGACGAAATGTTATGGTTGGGCACTCATCTAAATGCTGGTTATCATATTTCAATTAATGGTTATCATAAAAAGACTTTGAGAAAATGGTTATCATAAATAACTTTGAGAAAATGCTGAAACTATACCCATTATGGAAGAAGCTTGGTATCTAAAGATTTCATATCAAACCATTTATAAACGATTGGATGAGTTCATCCTCTACGCAAACAGACTTCATTCCAAGTAATAATAATCCTGTTTTCCTAATAACAGATCATATTACATTTTTACATTACTAATCGTCTGTCCAGTCCAGTATAGAAGATGTATAAGGCATTTCAAATGCTTCAATATTTTACTTTAAATGGTATATATATTTATATATAAATCACAAGAAATTAATCAAAGAAATTGCTTGACATATATACGTGACTTCATCCCTCTCAAGCATTTAGGATTTTATGAATCCATCTTAAGGTCTCAAACTATTCAGGAATAAATATAATATTAACTCTACATTAAAAACCCATGAATTTAGAGCAATAAGATACAATGCACATTTTGAAGAATATCATTAGAATATATGCATCTTGAAGATTACTATAAAATTATGCATCTTGAAGAATTTAATTCCTCTCAAAATTGAATTGATAAAGAGTTTAGGTGGATCTAAAAGAAACCATGCGTTCAGTTTTTATTAGATTGATAGAGAGTTTCGATGGCTTTGAACAAAGGATTGATCGATTAGAATTGCGTATATAATTATTGACTATTTACCTTTTGTCATTGTCAGAATTTCAAAGACCGGGAGGATCATTGTGCCCTATTCCTGGACTATGACCCATCGGATGAAAATCCATAGCACCATCCTTCTTCTTTCTGGTATTTTGCTCGTAGTTTATATTATGAGAAGGGAATTTTCTCCTCCTTACCAATGTCATGAGATCCCGCCATGTTGTTATCCCCAACAACTTCTTCGAGTGCAAGAACATAGTCGTTTCCCTTATGGTTTGTTCTTACGTGAAGGTTGTGATCCCTCAATGCAGCGTTATATGAACAGACAAACCGAGCTTCACCCGATGCAAATGCGTCCACAAGAAGCAAGGTTAGAAATATAAGAACAACAGTTGTGGCCTTCATTTCAAAATCACGTACTTTAGAGCTTCCCTATAACACAATCTATCGGGCAGTCTAAGATCAGAAAAACTCTTCTTTCGAATTGGCTCCTCTCTAACAGTCCTATGTATAGATGTTTATCCTAGAGATTCCTTTAACATACACATAAATGATGCAAATTAATACATTGTGTTATTGTTAAACTCTTGCTATTGATGATAGGATCCATTTTTCCATATATCATTCAGTTTCAATTGTACATTTCTATATCAGCTTTATTCCAACCTTTTGGTGGATCTCTTCTCCAAATAGTTTCTATAATATATCTATAAACTGGTTCTACAATATTCTTCTTCTATATAATATCAGTTCTAAACTTTTATCAAAACATACCATTTGGTATCCATGCTTATAAAAACCTAAAACATGTGGAAATTGAACCCAAGTGATAGAACAATTGCACTCACAAAATTGCTAATCAAACATGCAAATTTACACACAAAAGAGACTGAAATTGGAGCATAACACTAATCTGTATTGAATAAGTGTACAATAGCCAACCTTATGAAGTCATAGGCTGCTGCAATATATAATTACATGAGAGATCGAATGCATAAGGATGCCATTCGAAATAGTCAAAAAGTAGGCTTACTAAGTCTAGTCAAATCTCCCATAGGTGCATAAAGCAGTTTCCAAATCCACTTAGAGGCTCATGAATTGGCAAAGTCAAGTAGTAAATCTAATAAGGGATGGAAAGACAACTCAGAAATTCTTTTATTAGGAGAAAATAATGGAGGATGATGAGGGAAAAAACAAGTCAACTACACCTAGTCTTACTTTCCCTTTTGCCATAAATCTCAATAAAGCATGCAGCTTAGCAAAAAAAATAGATATGGGCTAGGGAGGATCTGGAATAAAGCAGATATGCTAAATATGGATTCCAGGAGGTTTCCCAAGCACTCCATGCCTCCGTTTTTAGCAAGTTTGACTTCTAGGACATGTGGAAGACAAATTGCATAGAGTGGAATATTGGAAATTAGGCAAATAAGACAAAACTGGATTAATTAATGTCTAAGGTAGCTAACTATGGGGTGATTATTATAACAAAACAAATCGTCCTTATCAATGTATATTTATTTAGAAGGTAACATGGCACCAACTCGAATAGCGTTAAAACCCTAAATTATTGCAGACAACTATTTATTTATTTTAACAATCAGCTTCCAAATCGATGAACGCTAAAAGAGACCTTTATTTATTTATTTTAACAATCAGGTTCCAAATCGATGAATGCTAGAAGAGACCGCAAAGACTTGAAATCTGTCAACCATGCCAACAACTTTTTAATTTTGAAATATCAACTTTGAGCAGTTGATTTTTGACTTCGTTGTGATTGGCCATAGTGATTTCATCTATTGACATAAATCCATTGATGTATATTTCTCATTTGATCATAATCGAATCGTTCATAGTGTGGTGGAGATGGTGATGCTGGTTGGGGCCTTCTGGATAGTTGAAGAGACAAATGCAGATTTCACCCATTTACCATAAACCCTCAACATTCATCAAAGAAGATTGCCATTAATGTCGAAGATGCTAAGTATTGCTTGGTATCCATGGATTGACAATCCTCCCCAAAGAACTCATACACACAGATAGATTAAAGCTATTGTGTCATAATCTTCAAATCTATAATATTAACGTTACTTGCTTATTAATTTTGGAAATCTTTTGATCGCAGAGATGTATCAAACCACGGTTTCTTCTCATGCATTGCAGTGATTACCATTAAATTCTTGATTTACATTAAATTCTCTGCCTTGGAAATTAACACATATTTGGCACCTGGTAGAAATAAATTTCAACTTGGAACTTCTAGATATGTAGTGCGGCCTTTAATACTATTATTATTCCTATTGCAGGCAATTTATATTGTAATAGATATAATCTTCACTTTACATTGCTCGTAAGTTTATCAATTATTTTTAATGTTAAATATTAAAATATATAAATTCATAATTTTAAACTATATTTAAATTATAATAATTGTGTGTATATGATTAGCTATAAACCAAAAGGTTTTATTATATAATCATTACATTGCTTTCACAAATTTCTAAGTCATTAAAATAAATGGTATTTGCTACCAACGAGAGTACTGAATTTACGTCATACAATGGCCCTCATTCATCATAAGTTGCTTTTCCAACTCATCCAGTAGACCGAGTATTGAATACGAGGTTCTAGAAATTGGTAGAGTCAATTGTGTACACCGTAAGTAATACAATCCAAACTACAAATACATTTAGGCGATTATCGTGACATCTTTGTCTTGTTTCCCTTAGAATTTTGGATTTATCAATGCATCATTGATTGAATAAATGCATTTTGTATTATCTTATAAGGTAATTGTTCCACCATATATAAATATGTCATTTTGTAAAGAGTGTGGATTAGTTCATTTTTGGATTGAGGTGAAATTATAACTTATCCAATACTACATCTATTGGTTGAGGTTGTGAGTATTTTTTTTCTTTCTGTTCAATATTATATTAACCGAGTAAAAATTTATTAGCTAAAATGATAATTGTACAAGACTAGTCTTACTTTGTTAAAATCCATTTTATGTTTGATTTGAATACAATAAAATTTAGTATTATTGCACAAGTATATGCATATGCTTTCTTCTCTCTCCACGGATTCCTTTAAAAAGAAAATTAAATTGGGCTTGCAATGAAAATTATGATAGAAAGCCGTTAAACATAATTTAAATTTTAATATTCATACAAAATTATATCAAAATTAACATCACTCCTAAAATTATTCACAATTCTAACATCTTATCCTACTAATAAAAAATATCAAAATATTAGATACCACAATATAATATTATGACGCAATATAATCTTATAAAAAACTTCAACCACCCAAACATCACTAACTATCACATTCAAGAATTAGCTCTAAATGCTCCTGCAACTAACCATCACATTCAAGAATTAACTCTAAATGCTCTTGCAACAAGAAGTAGCAATGTCGGGAACATTTCCACCTTGTCTCTCTTGTTATTATACTCTTTAAATTAATAATAAAATTATTTTAATAATTTACTTTAACTAAAACATAATAATTTATTTTAACCCAAGTCAAAAAAATTTTAAGAAACTTTAAAATTAACAATAATTTTACTATGAGATATATTAACATAATCATGAAAAAGTTAAAACAAAAAGAACATTAATTTATTCGTTTTCTAATGATTCCTAAATCAATTATAAGAAAAATTCCAATACTCTATAATAATCTTACATTTATAACAATTCTCTTACATTTATAACAATTTTCAGTCTAAATAGCTTTAAAAAAATTAAAATATTTTGAATTCTAAAATAATATAAATTAATTTAAATAGCCCTTTATTAACTATTTATCTTTCAAATAAACTAACCTAAAACCATTCTATTACAGATAATCCATAAATCCTTCAAATTCAAAAATAACTTAATTTATTAAATGAATTAAAATTCTAAAACAAAGAATAATTCTAAGATCTAAACTCTAAAATAATATTTCAAAAAATTAAATATAATTTCTAAACGTTTAAAATGATGGTCCACCAACATTCTTTGGAACAAAGTAGACAGACACATTCATATCCTCGGCCCAACACTCACTTGAGACTCTTTGGTATCTCCTTTTGAAGATGGATTGTGCTACTCAACCCAAAACATCAAGTTCAACAACATCTCACACAGATTCACCAAATCTTCTTTAAACATGAATATATGTGAAAACCCAAACATAAATGAAATTGAATCTATGTTACTAGATCAACCATCTCCCTCCCATAGATTCGTGACATATTCATATCTAATATGCACACAACTCAAATACATAGTCCGTTCTAGGATTTGAGATAGGGTCAATAATAGAACAATTTTTTTCCTAGGATTCACCACCATCTAGAAACTGAAATAATGTAGGACCAATTGGTAGATGGATCGATCAAGGCAACGAGGGATTTATTTTTAGAGAACGAGATTTGAGATAGATGATTCGAGCGAGGCATTGAGGGATTGATTTTCAAAGAGAAGAATTTGAGACATATGGTCTTGGTCTTACTTTATGAGAGAGCTACCTACATCGTACAAGAAAACCTAATATGTTTACAGAGCTCCAAGCCTTATCGAACCCTAAAAGCTTTATTACCTCATACCAGTGGGGATCGAATATAAGCAACCCACTAATGGAATGCACAATTGCATAATACCATTTCTTGAATACCCTGAAGGAAGCAATTTTATTGTTGCTAAAGTCATCTAGACATCTCTCATAGGATTCTCCACAATTTCACCCTATTTGTAAATAGCCTAATAAAAACTATAGAAAAAAACAACAATGGAAAATGAAAAGGGTTCAAAAGACTCATCTGGGCTCCTCTGCAATGAAACCCTTCATAATCTTGGCTCCTCTTTAATGAAACCCTCTGAAACTAAAAGGTGGAGGCACTCTAGGTTTTGTATTGCAATATCTACTCAAAGAATAAAAATCCACAATTAATAGTAGGAATAATCTCGAATTAAATTTAAATGTAAAAGTTTATTCTAATGTTTTAAATTAAAAAATTAAACCTTTAAAATATTAAATTAATACTAAAAAATTAATAATTAAAATATATAATAAATTAAAACGAAGTATTAAAATATTAAAAATATAGAACATTAAACTACTAGTTAAAGTTTTAAAATATTATATTATTATATTAAAATTAAAAATTAAAAGGTTAAAATTGGTTTAAAAAGATAAAATCCCCCCATAATAGGTGCTTACTTCATGGACAAACAAAATAGAATGAGTAATGAGTGTGTGATTTGTTGGGTCTTCCATGCAGAGGAATGTGTGGCACACAAGATGGGGAAGTCATTAATGCTCGACAACTCATCATCAAGCCAAAACCTACTACAAGGTACACCTTCAGGGGTAGTGACGGATCACAAAGTTTGTTCTCTATCCTTTTTCTCGTGCAAGCCTTCATGGCCACCTTGGATGACTCTTGTGATGATTTTATAAGGACAACCTAATCAAGGCAATGACCACAACCGCTATATAACAATTGCATGTTACTTCATATCGAGGAGATCCAAGAAATATTACCTTCCATTTAAGGGAAACGAACTAGAGGCTTGTCGGTGTATTGATCCATGCTTAGGACACTTGAATGTTGTACAGTTCTCTCCTTCTTGGGGTGGGAAACTCAGTTCGAACAAAATCCTTTAGCACGTGAATTTTTAATGGACCAAAGAGAACACACATTCCATGTGCTCTCAAAGAATTAGGGAAGGTGCAAGGCTTATTTAAGCAACAACTCCCAGCTACGACAAGGGATCAAGTGGAATTCCTAGAGAGGAGGTTGTAGAGAGGAATTAGGATGTCGGATGTGAGTAATTTGTCTCAGAGCTTTGGTGGGTTAGTGAAGGACTCATGGTCCACCCGCACCCGGGAGACTCATCATGGGCCAAAAATTTATCTATTTTTTGGACTGTTAAACCCCTTATGAGCATGGCGATGGAGGACTGCATTTACAGTAGTTTGGACGGTGTCTCAAGTAGGACCTCCATGTCTTGTCCAATTCCAAATTTGGAGGGTGGGCTTAAGTGTTGGAGTGGGAAAAATGAATGGATATGGCTTGCATTAATGTGAAATTGGATGCCCATGTGTGAGCACTGACGGGGAATACTTTCAACCAACCCTAGATCAACATGTAAGATGACACTCAATTGGTGTTTTAATGATGTTCGAAGACTGTTCAACAAACATCCAAGATGGAAAACATAGGTGTTTATCCTTCACATGTATTAATTTTTTATGATGACTAATTGTTTTCTTTGTTTAGATTGGTCTTAGGAAACATGGAACTATGTAGAGAACATTTCCATTTAAAAAATAAATTATGGTCATAACCCCTGGCATGTGGGGGAGCCAAAATTAATCCCTTTTGGGTTGAAATAATTCAAGCATAGGATGTTAATAGGGGGAGATTATTTAACCATCAGAGAGGCATTCAATTCAATAGTGTTTGGTTTGGAACTCTTGACATGATGGGGACATCATTGGCAATGATCTATAAATTTGTTTGGTTTTTGAATTAATCAAATTTATGAACTTTACAAAAAAAAAAAGATTAAATTCAACTTTGGGTAAGTGGACATGAAGCGAACATAAATATCATCAAGCATAAACTAATAATGAAATACAGTAGAGTGCTCATCAATCCTGATAGGGTATTTGTCACTATTATTCATTCACCTTCCTAATTAGGTGTAATGGTTAATTACATATATACTTCAAAGATGCTCATGGGCCCTCAGGTTATATAATCTCAAGAGGGAATATATAGTTTGGACTAATTCATATTAATTTAGGTTGTATAACTTTCATCCTATATTTTCTTTATCTCTTGATTAAATAATTAGTTTTTGTAACAATAAAATTTAAGGTTTCTTAAATTTTAACACTATAGATGGATTCAAAGATCGCTTCTAATGTTGTAGTTATATTAATATTCAGCTTTAAAATTTACGAAATTGTAATAAAATTATTACAATTTTAGAAATTTTAACAATGGACATCTTATATAATTATTAACTTAGACTATCTAGTCATTTGTTTCCATCCCATGACTAAACTAGTCATTTATTTTAGTCATTTTTCATTGTGCCACTTACAATTTCTCAAATTTGGTCATATTTCACTTAAAAACATAGTGGTGACCAATGCTTTTGGTGGTTTAGTTATCTATTTCACTTGGTGACCAAAATTTTTGGTCCCTTGGTCATTTATCACCCATTTTTCTATTAGTGCTCGGAGTCTACCATCTTCAACACAAAATATACATTTATGAGGATTCAAGTGAATATTGTAGTAATGGCATCAAAATAATATATCTCTAAGATGCTCTGGATGATCTTATTGATAGGTGTAATGGGAAGGTAGATCATCTAGATAAGGGTCTACAAGAAACTTGATGGTGTGAAAGGCATATGCTATAGTCCATTGAAAATAGGCCCCAACATTTTGAAGACCAAAGGGTAACTTGTGATAAAAAAAGGTTCCCCATGGGCAGATGAAAGTTTTCTTTTGTTGATCGGATGGGAGGATTTGATCTAATTATAGCTACATAAGTTGTGAATAAAAGAGAAAATTACACTTCCAGCACAATTATCAATAATTTGGTCGATAAAAGGGGTAGGGTAATTGTCCTTGGGACAAGCCTTATTCATATCCCTATAATTGATGAAAAATATAATGGTCCCTTGTTTTTTCAATACCAGGATAATATTAAAAACCCATTTAGTTAATAACAAAGGATAAATGAAACCATTTTTCAAAAGTTATTTGATTGCTACTTTGATGGAAACGGTCTTGTGGTGATGTATTGGGCAGGGTTTTTCTTGACCGGTTTATCTCCTCAGTGGTCTTGATCTCATGTACAATAACAAATGGATCAGTACCCAACATTTGTTCATAAATCCTTGCAAAACCGTCATGGAATTATTGAAACAAAGCTTATAAATTTTTACCTTTTCAGAGGAATAGGTTTGGCCAAGTTGGATGTTTTCCATGATACTAGGTTTCACTGATATATCAATTGAGATAGTGGGTGTAATATTCGCCAAGTTTCCTTCAAAAAATGCACCTTGAATAAGGATAGGAGATTGAAAATTGTTGATAATATCAAGTGGAAAAATGGACTTAATATCATTTTCTACTTTCTATGTTAGGAAGGAAATATTATCGATGGTGATTACCCTCCCAAGGTGGCTCTTCTAATTTCACGACCTCCATAATGGAATCATATGATGGGAAACTATGCAAGAGGTAATACATAAAAGGCATAGAAGACTCAAATAGGATGATAGAAAATATGGATCTGATGCCACAATATTGTTGTCATCAGAATCCAAGTTTCCATACACAAATCATGATAGCTTCATATGTCACCTTAGTGGGACTAAGTGGAATAATATGACCGATGGATGAAATTTAGGATGGACTAGGCATTACCAAAGGGTCATATGACTCATAGGATTGTTGTACCATGGAAGATATCATATTCATTGAGTAAACCTATGGTGGAGGATCAAGAACAGGTAAAGGAAAGACTCCCATAAGTGAAGAGTCTTTAAGGGTCACTACTCCAACATCCTCATATTGAAATTTTGATTGTTCAAAACGAGGGAAATTATGGGAAAAGTTGTCATGGATATTTGGCATACAATAGTAGAGGTGGTCAATAGAAATAAATTTCCCTTGGTAGGGAAATTGTACCAACCGAAAGAATAAAGAAGTGATAGAAGCCATATTATAAAACCAGTTTTGACCAAGTAGAAAATTGTAATCCAAAGGTGCATCTACGAATTCCACATGAATGGAAATGTATTTTCCCCCTAATTCCATGGATAACGAAGGTAAAAATCCATATGGTTGAAAAATACGAACGTTAAAAGATTTGAGTGTCATAGGATATCGATTGAAATTAGGAAACCCAATGAATCTCCAACAAGATAATGACATAATGGAAGTAGAGGCACATTTTTCCAACATAGTATGATGGATATTCTTCCATATCCATGGTTCCAAGAGCTAACAAAAGGGTTCTATGCTTACTGGGACAGTTCTACAGAACCTCGAGAGTCGACATGGCACAAGGTGCTTGGGACAAATCCTCAACAATATTATAATTTTGAGTGGAATGAGCACTTGTATTAAATGTTCCCTTTCGAATGGTGGCATTATATGGACATTATACAAATTCAGTAATAAGATTCTCTATCTAAAGAGGAATTGAAGGAGGGGGAGGAGTAGTGGATGTGGAGGTTGAAGTCTTGTCAAAAGTACCTCCATTATATTTTTTTTATCTAGAAGTGGATAATATGTCTATGACCTAGTAATGGAATCAATCATTTCATTATACATCATAACATTAATAATTGAGGATGCATCCCTTTGATGAGGATGGTTCATATTACCCCCTTATAGGGGGGTGGTTTTGTGCAAAGTAATTTTTTGTTGCTGTGGTGGAAAAAGGGTTAGTTAACATGACTAGTTGGGAGTTTCCCATTTTAAATTTATTAACTTACCCATGATGAGGACATTATTTTGTGTAATGGTCACCTCTGCGTATTAACCATGGAAAATTCTCCTTTCTATGCAGTTTGGTTTCAACATTGGTTTCTTGAGTTTTAGGATTCCCCTATTGATTAGAATACTTTTTGGATTTTTGTTTTGTTTTTCTTATTACCCCCTAATGATTGAGATGAATATGAGTGTACCACATTCACCTCTAATTTTTTAGCAGGGGAAGGAGTAGTTAAGTATGGCATGATGCAGGAGTAGAATTCAATTGAATTTGTTGTCAAGTTGATTGGGATCCAGACTATTTTTTCACAGAATCTACAATTCCAATGAAAAAGGATCTACGGAAGGTTTTTAAGGGTAATTGGTAGGACAAAGATCATTAGGGATAATATCATATAATATTCTATATTGGGAATAAATGAAATCCAAATATTGAGCACAACTGATCACCTGCTCCTCAGTTAAACTACCTCCCATAGAAACATCCCTTACTATTGGTGGAAATAATGACTTGGTAAACCAATTAGATAACAATTGGTCTGGAATAGTGGATTTGACTTATCTATGCCACTGTCTCCACTCATGTATATGATCAAAACTATGGGTGGAAGTGGAATTTCTAAGTGATGTTAGAAGCTTAGTACCAGTTTTGTATCATATTGGTAATTGAATGTGTGTCAAAAAATCCATAGCACGGGAGTTGAAATATCTAAAGGAGTGTTGTTCGAATTATATATACTGTTAGGATTATTAATCCCCCCTTGTTCATACTTTCTATTAGATTAATTAGCCTAACTTAGGAACCTTAATTAATTAATTGGGTCCACTTGGCCTAATGGGGACACATTTACTAGTCACTGGAGTGTGGGGAACATTGCTAGAGGTTAAATTCCACTTAATGCATATGGATGCATCAGTTTGGGTGCCTCCTAGACCAATCCATAAATTTTAGGAGCCACTAGGAGTCCCGACACCGACCTACTTCAGTTAGTTGAAGTTAGTACTAGTTAGTCTCAGTTATCCCTCAATTACTTTTAATTAGTTCTCAAACAGCTATCGAGCACATGTATTGCATGGATAATGCATGGATGCATGTGGAGTACGCGCATTTTCCCATCTAACACACTCAGTTGCACTGAGTTAACTAGCTATCATTGTTTGTTTGAGTTGGTTGGACATCTGGGAGTTAATTTTGGACATTGATATTGATTGGGAGACCATAAGTTAGAGATTTAGTTAGATACAGTCATATCCACTTGGGAGATTCAAATTCATATTCCATGCATTCAAATTCTTTCCTATGTAAACCATTGTAACACCGGATATTATTATTGTGAATGATACTGTAAATTCCTGAGCAATACTTGTCTGTTTCCTGTGTGTGTGTTTTTTTGTTCAGTTTGTATCTTGATTCTCCATTCTTATGCTACAAACATTGTTATAACTAACTTCTTGAAGATCTAAATGGAATTCAAATTCTAATATGGTATTAGAGCCTTCTCAGACATGTTTCATGCTTGTTTCTCCCCATCGAACATCAGAAGCATCTGGGTTTCCACAAAAGTCCCCTATGAAAATATGCTAGCTCCGGATTTATTCAGAGCAACGGAGAGAGTGTGATAGACCCTGAAAACATGTTCATGATGGGAGGAAAAGTATGATTCTAACAGTTCATATGTTTTAGTGTGTTATTGCAGTGAAATTGACAGGTGCTATGTAGCTTGTGAGAAGTATTTGCAGTCTTCCAAGTGGATCAATTATGATTTCTCAAACTCCTGTACCACGAATCCTCACAACTTCCACTTATCTTGATTGGAGTATTGATATGCAACTAGACTTTTGTAAGCATGGCTACCACAGGATCATACATGGATGGGAGGCTGATCTTCATCAATGAGTAGAGTGGAACAAGTTCCTAATCCACTGTGATGAAGCATTCGGGTACTTATGTACTTATACTTCCAAAGATCTCCTATTCCATCTATAGGGATTGAGGACTCCTAGAGACGCCTGAATCTTGATAGTTTTTTTAACAAACAAGAGGAGCTTTGAGGACACATTCTGGAGAATGAGTTGGTCTCTTTACATCCCAGTAGTTTCGAGACTATTAATCAACTATTCACTAAATTCAAGTCTCTAGTACTCCAGTGCAGACAGTGTCGAGTAGAGAGGAAAGATGAGCATAATGTCATTTCCATATTTAGCAAACTAGTCCCTGAGTTTTCTATTTTTGTTTCCATATTTTGTTTCAAGTGGGAAAGATTTCCTGATAGGAAGGTTCCTTCATTAGATTCTTTTTTTGAGTCCTTGATCAAAGAGCAATACAAATTGATGAGAATGAGAATATTGAAGACATCGAAAGATCAAGCTCTTCTCGCTTATGACTCTTCTAAAGCACAAGAAAAGGGGAAGTCAAAGAAGAAGGAGGCAAAGGTAGCTAATTTGAAGCCTAAATGAAATCAGCAAGCTTCTGAAGGTGCCTCCGTCTCTAAGAATAAGAAATTTGAGAAGAAACTATGTCCCTACTATGAAAAAGGATACCATCTTGAACAACACTATATGAGGAAGCAACTTGATGAGATGAATTCTCTTCTCAAGCATCATAACATTGCTTCCCCACAAAGAGAAAATAAGTTAGATAATGGACATAAAATATGGCATTCTTTGAAAGATGGACTACCTCGGTCTACAACCTATTTGATTGATTATGGAGCCTCCAATCACATGGTAGCCTCTAAGGATCTCTTCTCCACTATTCACATGAGAGATGATTCCCAAATTCTAGTAGTATGAAGAGGCACCATCAGAGCAAAGCATGGTGTGTTCAGAGATGTCCTATATGTGCCCCCCCTTGTAGCTAATTTGTTGTCTGTTTACCAGATGACTCACACCGGCTCACCAAAGCAAGTGGTGTTTGGACCTGACTCAGTGGAGATCACAAAGATCTCAAATGGGGAGCTTGTAGCGAAAGGAATTGTTGATCATGCCTCCAAGGAATATATTTTCTCTCACTTCATGCCATACACAGTTCCAACATCACCCCATATTTCATTCGAAGCTGATGAAGGTATAAATATTCCTTCACTTCCTATTGTAGTTTCAGTTTGAAATCCTGACATTTCAGATTCAGATTCAGAAGAGGAGTCATCCCAGCATGATCCAGACATTGAGCTTACACATCAAAGGGATCTAGATCCAGATCCACCATCTGCCTCATTCCAGCAACCTAAATGGGCTAAGAATCTCATAGAAGCAGCTGGAGATGGTGCTCGGGATCCATATGACAAAAGAAGAACGAGGTCCCAGTATTAGAAGGAGCATGTTACACTATCTCACATAGATCCTCTTCTTGCTGAGAGGTGTTTTATGATACTTGGGTCAAATCCTCAAGAACTCAAGGAGGATTTCCATGATCCTATATGGAAACAAACCATCGATGAGGAGTTTGATTCGCTGCATGACAACCATACCTGGGAACTTGCCCCCTTACCTCTAGGAAGGAAGCTGGTATAGTGCAAATGGATCTACAAAACCAAAGTAGCTGGTGATGGGACCACAACTAAGTAAAAGGTTCGGTTGGTGGAAGAAGGGTATTCTCAAGTCCAAGGCTTGGACTACAATGAGACATTCGGTCTAGTAGCTAGAATGGACTCCATCAGGATGGTATTGGCCATTGTTGCTTCCAAGAGATGGGAAGTACATCACATGGATGTGAAGAGTTCCTTCCTCCATGGTGATTTAGAGGAAGAGATATATATGAGACAACCTGAGGGGTTTATTTATGATCATTCCTTAGTTTGTAGACTAAGGAAATCACTATATGGACTAGAACAAGCCCCAAGAGCATGGTACTCCAAGATGGATGCCTTCCTCATCTCTCAGAAGTTTGAAAGGTGCAAATCCGATTGCAATGTCTACATGAAGAAGAAGGCGGGATTCTTTATTCTAGTTGTATTGTATCTAGATGACTTTCTCATTACTAGAAACTCTGCTGCTTGATTGAGAAACATCAAGTCTAATCTTAATAAAGAATTCACTATGACTGAATTAGGACTACTAAGACAGTTCATTGGTATCGAAGTAAGTCAAAATACTTCAGGAATCATGATCTCATAGTCTAGGTATTCATCAGACATTCTTAAGAGGTTCCACATGGAGGATTGCAAGGCAGCCCCCACCCTTTTCTATCAAGCATCATGTTTAAATAAGGTGGTTCCACACCTTTGATGGACAACACTTTCTATAGACATCTCATTGGAAGCCTTTTGTATATCACTCATTCAAGACCAAACATCTCCTATGCTGTGATTGTTGCTTCCAGATATATGCATGAGCCACATGAGCTACACTTGAAGGTAGCAAAGAGGATCTTGCACTATGTGTAGGGTACTATTGACTATGTGATCCACTATGCTGATGAAGCACAGCTGGATCTCATAGGATTTACAGACTCAGACTAGGCAGGAGATGGAAATGATAGGAAATCCACCTTGGGTTTTGTATTCATGATTGGATATGGGGAAATTTGTTGGTCCAGTAAGAAGCAAGCAACCCCTGCACTTTATTCAGTAGAAGTAGAGTATTGGGGAGCTGTGAATGCAGCTATTCAAGAAGTTTGGCTGCATGGCATCTTGATAGAATTTGAGATTCATACTTCACCTACAGTAGATATTTATTGTGACAACCAGAGTATAATCAAGATCTCCACTGGTCCTATTCAGAAGTAGAGGACAAAGCACATAGAGGTTCACATGCACTACATTCGAGAACTGGTGCATGACAGAACCATCACACTACACTACTGTCTGATAGAGGATCAAATTGCAAATATTTTTACCAAGTATTTTACAAAAAAGAGATTTTCCTTTCTCAGGTTTCTTTTGGGCATTAAGGCTTAATTCTCGGTTCCTATTTTTGAGGGGGTTTTCCCAAGAGGTTTTCCTGCCTCATTTGTATTATGTCTCTTATATTGTATATTGGGTGAACTATGGTCTTGTTACCAGGGCCCACAATTATCCAAGTTAGGATTCAGGGGGGGTGTTAGGATTATTAATCATCCCTTGTTCATACTTTCTATTAGATTAATTAGCCTAACTTAGAAACCTTAATTAATTAATTGGATCCACTAGTATCATTGGGTCCACTTGGCCTAATGGGGAAACATGTTCTAGTCACTGGAGTGTGGGTAACACTACTAGAGGTTAAATTCCACTTATTTCATGTGCATGCATCAGTTTGGGTGCCTCCTAGACCAATCCATACATTTTAGGAGCCACCGAGAGTCCCGGCACCAACCTACATTAGTTAGTTGGAGTTAGCACTAGTTAGTCTCAGTTATCCCATAGTTACTTTCAGTTAGTTCTCAAACATTTTCTAGCACATGTCTTGCATGGATAATGCATGGATGCATGTGGAGTACGCGTCTTTTCCCACCTAAAACACTCAGTTGAACTAAGTTAACTAGCTGTCATTGTTTGTTTGAGTTAGTTGGACATCTATGAGTTGATTTTGGACTCTGATATTGATTAGGGGACCATGAGTTAGAGATTTAGTTAGATACATTAATATCCACTTGGGAGATTCGAATTCATATCCCATGCATTCAAATTCTTTCCTATTTAAACCATTGTAACACCAGATATTATTATTGTGAATGATACTATAAATTCTTGAGCAATACTTGTCTGTTTCCTGTGTGCTTTGTTTTGTTCAGTTTGTATATTCATTCTCCATTATTTTGTTGCAAACATTATTAGAACTATCTTCTTGAAGATCTGAATGGCATTCAAATTCTAATATGTACCACTTTGCTCTAGTACTAGTAAGGTTCCTTTGAAAGAGTCTCAAATGGATGGAGTCATCCATTAAAGAGTTTAAGGAACACCATAAATGATAAGTCATTGCAGGGTTATTTGGATCCTTGTCAGGTTTTCCATCAAATTCAGGAATTTAGGATGGAAGTTTGGCAGATATGGTAGGCCAAAACTAGGAATGTTGAATGGGACCATTCATCAAGCATGACACGTCCAAGAAATATAAAGTGGCTAGGAATAGTAACTATCAATTTGGTCGAGGATATTGGTAATAATTATGGGGCATTAGAACACCAATAGGACCATAGGTTGGTCCTCCCATATATTGGGGTTGGAGGGGTTAATAAATCATGGGGTTGGCTTGTTAATTGGGAAAAACCCCATGTGGAGGTCCTCCCATCATATTGGGTGGTCCACATGGTGTACTTGTAACCCCATGATAAGGTAAGCCTAGATGAAGGCATAATGTTGGATCCATGGAGGGACATGGTTGATAAGGTTGTCCTCCACTAAGTTGATGACTCCTAAAAGGCGAAATTTGGCCCCAAGTTAGATATCTCCCTCGATTTGAATTTTTTCTCCTATTCAATGACATAGATAAATTCCCTACTAGAACTGACACAAGCATATATAAACCATCCTATGTGATTTTCATGATATTACGCGTTTGAGGTAGGGAAGAAAGAGTGAACCAACCCTAATCGGACCCAGAGCTATGACATTATGAGAACTTGACTAGAGTAATGAAGCATAGGGCCAATAGTAAAACCATTAGAGAAAATTTCAACTCAAAGTGGGCCTCCTAAAAAGAATTGATAAAATAATATTTATTAATTTTGGAGGAAGAAAAGAAAAAAACTACCTTTTGTTTGTATTTTCGACATATCTCCCCGTGTTTTTACTAAAATTTCGAACAAACAAAAAAAGTGTTTTTTTATGATACCTATCTCCAAATTTATATTAAAAAAGTGTTTAAGACCTATATGGTATTTCAAATTTAAATCAATTTCATTGGCTAACACATGATGACATGGAATTTGATTTAAAGTTAAAAGGCTCATTTTGAGTTGAAATTTCCTCTAATGTACCTATTACATTCATAAATAAATAAATATATATATAAGTGGCAATGAGACACGAGTTGAACGCAAGAGGATTCGGGCACATAAATGTCAACGTCGTACTCATTTGACTAAGTTGGGGTGAATTTTGGGCTATTAAGGGTTCCCAAAAAGGAAAGGTATTAATAGAAGCAGTTTGGGATGTAGTGGTTCTAGATGGGTTAACCATCATAGAAGTAGTTAAAGGTTCCGTAAATCTATCGGAAGGATATGGTGAATTTTAGTCCATGTCTGAAGACCATGTAATATGTGCACTAGGAAATAAGTGATACTTAGAAAAAGCATAAAAATACCTAGAAGAGGGTATTTCTACAAGCTTTGGACTAGAAATTATAGTAAGCGGGGGATTAGTCAGAGAGACGAGGCCTTATAAGATAACTTAAATTTCACCTTTAGGTTGATTATTAAATATATCTACACTTCCAACTTCTAAGAGAATCCCTCCATGGATCATGTAGTCATTGGAAGAATGATGTGAATGTTTTGAATGTGGAGGATCTTACTCCTGGATCTTGCTACTCGGGGTCCAACCCTTGTATTCTACGTTATATTCTTAACTCGTGATTAGCCAATGTGGGGAGAAAATAATTATAATTATAATAATAATAAAATAATTATAATAATATCATGATCCCTAATTCCAACTATGAATAGATAAAGATAAAACCCGATGAAAATCTAAAAGAAACCAACCAAGAAAACAATGCTTAAGGGATCTTCTAAAGATAGGATGCTAAGCCACCAATGAAGAGTTGATCAACAATTATGATACCCCCCCACAACAATGCTCTACAGTGCAAGTAAAAGCTCATAATATATTACCCTCTCAGTTAACTAAAATGAAGACTAACGCTTGCTCAAGGAACTGTAAAGATCCCTCTTGATGAAAGAATCCCCACTTTTATTCACTAGTGTAGAACCCTTTCACAACCAACGACTAGACGGGAATAATCGATAATCAATACTAGAAAATAGGATTGGCCATGATAGACACATATATGTGACCCAAAAAATAAGAAGAAATGGCATCACCATGAGGATCTACAGTTCTTCAGATCCCCAACTTGACTAGATCCATTAGGTGAATGGGATAAGGGACTCTCAAACGATCACTTCATTTGATCTCATGTTTAACTCTCATTTAAGAGGAGACTTCCGACCATGCCAGTTGTTACTACTGGATTTCTCCACTCTTTAGTATTATACTGTTTGATTTTATAGCATGGGATTGTTTACTCATTGGAAACCTTAGATACAAAGGCCCTAAACCCTATACTACTATTGGTTTGATAAAAACAATAAGATGTCTAATTAATTTATTAACTTATGGCTTATTTTTATGGTTCTTTCTTACTAACAAGTTGAATAGGAGTGAAACTGATGGTGTGAATACTTTACACAAAACCATATAATATATATGAGGTGCATACTCCTCACTTTGATGAACTATATCTATGAGACAAAGAGAAAATTTTTTCTTCATTGCAACAATCACCAAATGCAAGTGCAGTTTTTCACTTTTACTTTTATTAATGACAAGAAATCCAAACCAAAATATCAAGAAAACCCTTGTAGCAACCGCCAAGTTCAACGTAATATTAGCATGGTCTGTGATAGTTAGTAAAGAAATGTCTTTTCTAGAGATATCTCTAGCATTTGAATAGAACTTTAAATATTCATATATAGTTGTTTCCCAATCATTTTTGTATTTATCATAAACTTCAGTTATGGACTTAAACCTGTCAGTAGATGTCTAAGGTACATGTAAGAATTCATATTGTTGTACTTCAAAAACTGGACCCTTGAATTTTACTTGCTTTATGTGAGTTTCAATATTAACAACTTCCTTGAACTCTCCTTCACCTTCAACTTTTTTTCTTTTATTAGTTTTTGAACTTGCCTCTTCTTCACCTATTTTTCCATAAGTTCCGAAAATGTCCTTTTAGCTATTGCTTCTGTACTTCTTGCAAGAGGAGTAATCACTTCTATAGCCTTCACCACTGCTGATGGATTTTCTTGTGTATCTTAAACATTCTCTATTGACTCTGGATAGTCTAACTAGTTTGTTTTTTCAGCTAACACTTCAAATTCATGGTTCTTGTTGGGAAATAGGGCAGACCCGAGTTAAATCCTTATGCGTCGCCCCAACAAAAGACCCACCGTGTTGGCCCTTTCGGCAACAACCTGCGCACAGGTTGCAGTCTCACCCGAAACAGCAATGGGGTGCCGCAGAATCAGGTTTCT
>LPNX010348986.1:269964-283907 GCA_001517045.1 Pseudotsuga menziesii
TACTCGAGCCTAGTTGACTCTCAGATTGCGATGGAATGTCCGGGGTAGCGGAGCGGCGTTGCGGGGTGACCGGAGGGTTTCCCACTGAAGAGTTGTCTTCGGAATCTGACTCTTCAGGGTTTACAGGGGTGGACGAGTTAACCTGGCTTAAGGAAGAGGGGCCAAGATTTCGCTTATACCTTTTTCCGTTTCGCAGCAACCCGCTTTGCTCGTCAAAGAGGGTGTCACTTGCAAACATATGTTAGTACTACTAAACTAATAATCAGATTCAAACAGCAATATACCCTTTTCGGTCAATAATATTCTAATCCTTAAGCTTAATAAATTCAAAAACTTACCACGGGGACCTTTGCAAAACTGCCGTTTAGCTTCGCGAATTGCAAACAGATCGCAGCAAACCAATCCCTGATGTCGTTCACAGAGGGCCTCCAGAACATAGCCCTTGTGGTACAAGGTAAACCCTTCTTGAGCAGGTACTGAGTTCAACCGGCAACAGAACCAATTTGTTGGGCAATAGGGTAGACCCGAGTTAAATCCTTATGCATCGCCCCAACAAAAGACCCACCGTGTTGGCCCTTTCGGCAACAACCTGCGCACAGGTTGCAGTCTCACCCGAAACAACAATGGGGTGCCGTAGAATCAGGTTTCTGCATGTAGAGAAGGGTATTACTGTACCTTAGCCTTTAAACACAATTATTAATCACTACTTGTACATTTATCATTTATTCACATATAACCTCATAGCACAATAAACAAACTAAACTTGCATAACCCACTACCGGGAATTCATAGCGAAGCTTATTACTAGCAGTGATCTTATGTTATCAGATGTATTCAGTTTAATGCATGGAAATAACAGAAACAGAATCAACATAACAAAACCACGACACCAAATATAACGTGGTTCACCCCCAGTGTAGGGGCTACGTCCACAAACTGCGTTTTATTCCTCTTTCCTCAAAACCATAGTTGATCTTCGCACTCAGCTGCAGATCTCTTCAGCCCTTTATCAGCCGCGCACACAGCAGCAGGCTCCTGCGCACACAGCTGCAGGTCTTTCTTTCCTTCTTTGCAAAAACCCTCTGCGCACACAGCTGCATAGGTCGTCCACGCACACAGCTGGGACTTATCCTTTTCTTACAAAAACCAACCTTACTTCACCTTATCTTTCTTTACATCAAAAAGCCTAACCTATCCTTTTTACACAAGCGCTTATTTATACTACGCAATTTTACAAAACCATGGTCTTAAACCATGGGCACCCAAAAACCCTAAACCCTGGATTTAAACCACGGGTTTATTACAAAGCAGAGGGTTTTGACTTACCCTGACGCCCCTAAGACTATTTTGGCCCATAGCTCCGCTTACAAATTTTCTACTTAACTGCGGAGTTACCCAACATTGAGTATGCGCCCCAACAGTTCTCAAAATGTTTGTTTTTGTTCATTACTCTTCTTATTGAGATCGCATGAAGACGATCATAATCTACTACAAAGGTTGTTCTAATATCTATCCCCTTCAATAAACTCTCCACCACAGGAAGAACATCTTTATTTTTTATAATGAAAGGACCTACTACTCATGGGAACTTTACTTCTAAGGATTTCTTGAAGATGATGAAATGCTCATTTTCCACTATCAATTTATGTCTAATCAGTTCCAATGTAAATACCCTAGGTGTAAGAAAGGTTGGAAGAATGTAGAGTTCATGAGTAAATCCATATACTTCGATGATAGTATGTTCTTCCAATAAGAACCAATCTCATATCCTCATGTCTAGGGAAAACTACAAAGTTTCTTTCATCAATGGTAGTACTCTGGGTAATTTATCCTGGAAGAGAAATTTGTAGACCTATGCCATCAAGAAATTCATATATTTGAAAAAATTATTGTTGATTTCCTCAGTGAGAACCATCTCTGGTAATTGTAAGTTTTCTTCATTAAAGAACAAGAACATCCTAATCAAATATGACTCGAATATGAAATGTCTAGTGCTGTGGAAATTCGTTAGTGGAGAGTGAATACTCTTAGCTAGGTACTCATCAAAATTAAGGCATGGTGATTGGACTGACTGTGACTCAAATTGACTTGTGCTAATTCTGAAAACAAATCTCATCAAAAACTCATAAATATACATGTTTGTATCCAACCCTAGGAACTTACTCTTCATTGAAACAATTACTTTGGTTTCATCATTAAATATGCTCACATCTAAAGGAAAATGTTCATTATCAAGGGACATTACAAGAAATTTGAACTCAAAATGGGCCTCCTAAGGAAAATTAATAAAATAATAGTTAAAATAATAAAATAATATTTATTAATTTTGGAGGAAGAAAAGAAAAAACTACATTTTTTTTTCGTATTTTCGACATATCTCCATGTGTTTTTACTCAAATTTCGATCGAGAGAGCTCGTTGGATATGAAATTAAATTCCACATCCAACGAGTACCCACTTGGCATACTTTTGACCAGCACCACTACCCAAAAAATAAGAAATACCTGAAAAAACGTGATAATGATGTCATCATCATGTTTTTTCATGTATTTCTTGTTTTTGGGGTAGCCAGGCCCGTCAAAAGTATGCCGAGTAGGTACTCGTTGGATGAAGAATTTAATTCTACATCCAAAGAGCTTTCCCGATCGAAATTTTAGTAAAAACACAAGGAGATATGTTGAAAATACGAACAAAAAAGTAGTTTCTTTTATGATACCTATCCCCAAATTTATATTGAAAAATTGTTTAAGAGGTGCTCCCTTTTTTAATTTTAAAGAATTTTGATTGGCTAATACATGATGACATGGAATTTGTATTATTTTTGGAAATCCCTTTTTAAATTTAAATTTCCTCTAATGCATATCTAATCTAAAACACTTTAGAAAGAAAGTTTGCTTCTGTTCAATGGTAGCATGTCTGAAAAACTAGATTAGGTCTTCTTCAATGAAATATTCATGGTTTTGGTTGAAGATAGGAGGAACTGCAAGGGAATATCGGATAACTAGTGCATTTAAAGGACATATAATATTGGACTTGGTTGCATCCATAATTATTCTCTCGGAAGAATAATAGTTTGAAGCGCACGAGTCAATGAAATCAGGAAAATTGGAGGGTTTGGTCTAGACAAAAGTAGTATAAATGAGACTGAAAAATGTTATGCAAATCGGTACCCTAGCCTTTGAGTACATCTAAATTTGTATTTAATTGGATAATAGGGCCGAAGGATAAAATGGTATAAAAAAATCCACTATCCCTATCCTCTAAAACCTCATCAATTTTATGAAAGTCGAGGTCCTGATCCTCTACCTGTCCTCCACTGTCCATACTTAAATACTTTTTAGCCGGTAAAAAGTGGCCTACTTGGTAAACTGGTGAGTGGATGAGAATATTTCTGAGTTGGCTTCTCCCATGCAAACAATGCTTCTTCTCCAATGCACAAAAAGACAAATAGCTTTCATCCACTTTCTTTTCCTTTATAGTAATTTATACAATGGAATCCTCTACTGTCTTTCATGCATTTTTCCTAGGTAAATCCTTCTTTGCATGGATGATTTTGGGGGCGAATTTTAGCCCAGTGGGATATTTTTCCATGTTTTTATCCCAAAAAATATTTGCCATTTTGCATTTTTTGAAGCCCCATTTCGCCCAATTTTGATGAGATAAAATTTTTTCACCCTAAAAATCACCAGATTATTATAGAAATGATATAAAATCCTTGGAAATTAAAATATCTTTTGAAAAATATCGCCAATCATTTTATAGTTGCCTTTTTTAGAATTGGTAACATTCGCCAAAATTTATACACTTTAAAGTAAGTATGGTTCCTTAAAATCATCCTTGCTTCTTTGTGCATAGATCTATTCCCTCTTTATCATGAACTATCAATCTTGATCATTGGTTAAACTTGTGTTTCTAATCCCGTTGCCCTACTTGCCTTTATATTCCTTGCACTTCTCAAAAGTGGATCCCTTTATCACCATATATCCATTAGCTCTTTGTTTTCCACCATAGATCCTCTCTTTTATTTTCCACTATCATCCAAAATGTAAACAATGTACATCTTTCATCAGCAGATCCTCTATCAACCCTTGATCTTATTCCCTAGAGATCCTATCCATTGATCAATTTCACTCTTTACACATTTTGCTCAACTCCAACTGTACATTTATCATTCAAATTCTCTCAGGGGAATCAAACTCAATCATATATTTTGAGTGATATCAATCTCAACCATTGAATTTTGTTACCCTTTTGATGAGATCCCTTCTTACTTTCTTTGTGCATTTTTAGATAGTAGAATTTCCCTCGATCGTATATCTTTACATCTTTAAATATCATCCTTTTATTGAGCAGGACCTTTAACACATTTCATTGATTTTAAAATATTATTAGTCTCCGCATCTTTTATCAGTGGATTCATCTCCAATCATTGATTTCATCCAGCATCAATCCTCACCATTGATATGTGCAGGTTGCATGTTTTTCTGTTGTCTTGCTAACAAAAAATGGTTCTAACAGCTAGCTCCAACTTGGGATGTTATCCTCCCTACAAGGTAGCAAAGAACTTGCAGACTAGTGCCTATTTTATTTCTTTGTACAAAAACTTTTTCAAAATTTTCAAATCTCAAAACTCTTTTTTTTACCTTTTTATGTATATATAAATAAAAGAAAAATGGGAACCCGTCAAGATCTTAGGCCCTTCTCTCTAGGATTCAAATCTTTCATCTTGCCATCTATACTAATTTCTTCAAATTAAACAAATATGTACAATGAAAATACAAAAATTCACTTTCCACCTTAGGGCAAGTAATGTTTCAAAAACCTTCCATTTATAGGGCTCCCTTTTAGCTAAACCCCATCTTGATGTTGCAAAATGAATGAGTTATCTCCTCTGAAAGATGAAATGATATATGTTACTTTCCACATGTGATCGAATTTTCCATGTTTATCATCTCTAGGTGCATCCCACTTTAAAACCAGGTCATCAATATGAAACTACTCTTGTTTCACCCTCATGTCAAACTTCTTTTTCATCTTCTTTTGATGTATCTGCACTTTGTCATAAGACCTGTCTCCTACTTCATTTAAATTAATAGTATGATTGATCCTTCTCTGCATATTGTTGGGCTCCTACTCGTTTTCTTGCAGCAACTTCAGGCAATCCTAATGAAATTGGAAAAACCACCTCTACCCCATATACCAGCTGGAAAGGTGACATACCAATGGCTCTTTTAGTGCTTATCATGTCCTCCCATAAAGCATACTACACTTTTTATTCCAATCTTTCTTGTTTTCTTCCAACAATTTTTTCTTCTTCTCACTAAGCTCTTGTTAGAAGATTATGCAAGCCCATTCCCCTGAGGATAGTATGTAGTGGAGTGATTCAAACCGATATGATATTTATGACAGAAACTAATCATCTTCTTTGAATTAAAATAAGGTGCATTATTAGTTACGATCCTTTTAGGACATCCAAACCTTCATAGGATATTATTTTCTTAAAATTCCACGATGATAGCATCAATATACCTCGTGGTAGGTATAGCCTCAATCCATTTTGTGAAATAATCACTTGCAGTTAAGATCCATCTATGATATCTAGAATAGTTCGGGTTAATTTCTCCAATGAAATCTAACCCCCACTGTTGAAAGGGTGCCTCAACTGAAATGGAATTGAGTGGAAAAGGTATTAGCTTTCTCTTTCCTTCAAAAATTTGACATAAATGACAAGTTATGATTTCTTTGTAAATATCAATCAAGATAGTGGGCCAATATCAGTCAAGATAGTCTTGTTTGTAGTGACCTTCCAGGAATGATGTCCTCCACAAACACATTGATGAAACTCCTTCATGGTTTGTTGAGATTCATTATGCAACAAGCAATTCAACAAAATACCTCATGGGTCTTTCCAATACAAATATTGATTCATAATACAAAACTTTGTTGCTTTCAATTTTACTAACCTAGCCCTAGTTTTTCTCAATCATGGAGGTGCCTGTCAGTTCTACAAAACATATATGATATCACTATACTATGGAGATAAAGAAAGATATTATAATACTTGCAATATTGAGTCCAACTCATTTGAATGATTAGATAAAAAAATCAACTATAAAGATTCACAATTTAAATTAGTCACCATCTTTTCCAGTCCCTGTCCTTTCAACAAATTTGTAGGTTCGATCTCCAAATCATATTCTAACAAAACTGCTATTCACTTTTCTCTTTTCCTTCTGGATTAGGTCTAGTAATAATGTTCTTTACTACATTACTATGTACATATTCTCTAACGTGGGAATGTAAAATGTACACTCCAAAATATTTGAAAGACTTCAATAAGGTGTAAGTCTGTTTGTCCATGATATCATATGGGATGTTCAATATTTTGTTGATTCTTCTGCAGAAATACTCCAGCATATGTATGTTCATAAGAATAAGAGAAAATTAAAAAAAACTTTAGAAAAGTCAAGACTTACTAAAACATGGGATTCTATGATTTCCTTTTTGATATCCCTAAAAGATTTCATCGCATATGTAGTCCACTTAATTTCACTGTCATTTTTCAACATGTTTGTGGCATTCCTCAATATATCTACAAAACTAGGGATAAACCTTCTCAAGAAATTTACCTGTCCAATAAATGATTGTACCTCATTCTTATTCCTGGGTTCCTCTACCTTCAGAATATCATTCACTCTGTCTGGTTCAATTCTAATCCCATCCTTAGAAATAATGTGGCCCAGCAATTTTCCCTCTTTCATAGCAAAATTTGATTTTCTAGGTTTGAGATAAATACCATACCTCTTGCACTTTAAAATACCCTTTCCAGATGTTTTATATGGTCCCTGTTAGATTTAGAATATGCTGTAATTTCATCTATATAAATTACCACAAATTTATCCTTCTTCTCAACAAAAGCTATGTCCATGGCTCTCTAGAAAGTAGCTCCTCCATTCATTAAACCAAAAGGCATTTTGGCATACATGAAAGTACCCCAAGGTGTAGAAAAAGTTGTATTTTACTGGTCTTCAGGAAGAACCTTTATTTGGTTGTATCCAGAAAATCCATCCATGGTATAAATTCTTTCAGCTCCTACACCTTTCTACAAAATGTGATCCATTTTGGGAAAAGGATAGGTGTCCTTCAGTGACACTTTATTTAAATTTCTTGAATCTACACATAATTTGATTTCCCCATTATTTTTTCTGACAGGTACTAAGTTAGCTACCCATTTGGAAAATATGAGAGTCATAATGCTATTTGCATTAAATAACTTTTTTACTTCTTTATCAATCAAAGGAAAAAGCATGGGATTTATTCTTCTTAATTTCTGTCTGAATGGTTTCTCTTCAGGTCTGACAGGAATAGTGTGTTGTAGGATGTAGGTATCATGTTATTTCAAATATTCATAACTCCAAGCAAACACATCAATATAAATCTTCATCATGTTAATATGTTTTTCTTTTTCTTCTACAGACAGTTTTCTTGACAACTTTACAAACTTGGGTGAATCTTCAGTCCCTATATTCTAATCGTCAATATCATTTTCAATGGGTGAAACCTTCAGATCTTTAGCAAAGTCATTTTGATCAAATAAATTCTTTAGAGGAATAAGACCTTTTGGAATGTAATTTATTTTCAGCTAAATTATATATTTTCCTCCAATCATGCTCTTTTACTTTTTATGTTCAACTTATTCATATCCAAACTGTAATGATTATCTTGAAATTTTTCTGAATTTTGGTTCTCTGTTTCAATATGTGTACTTACAAATTGATCTAACAACTCCAAAAATATTTTAATCTATAGATCATCTTCAAATAATTTCCTATAGTTGGAGTTATCGGGGCTAGAAGGTTTATTTACAATTGCTAATGTATATTTTCTCTTTGAATAAATGGGAACTTTGAAATTTCTAGCAGTAGTGGCTAGAGAATCAGCTACTTGATTTTCTATCATAAAAATTACTCTGAATTTGTATTCTGTAAAGAAATTTCCCAGCATATACCACACTTCATTTCTATAGGCCCTCTTTTTGGGATGTTTGGTTTGGTAACTTTCTTTCACTTGATTCACGACTAGCTCAGAATCCCCAAAAACATCTATTCTTTTGGATTTCAAATATTTTGAAGTGTTCATTCCTAATAGAAAAGCCTCATACTCTTCTACACTATTAGTACACCCAAATTTCAACTTATAAGAATATACTTTGAAATCCCTATTTGGAGAAATTATCCAAATACCAACACCATATCCTTCTTTACTAATGGATCCATCAAAATACATTTTCCACAATCCTTCCTCATTCTATTTTTTCTCAATGCTTCCTGTATTTTGGAAAACTCTTTGTCCTCTTTTACTTCAACAATTATAAGTATTTCTGTATCAACATGAGCTTCATTGAAAAAAATGGAAGATCCCAAATCAGTATCTACAACATATATGGGATGGTTATTAGATTTGTCTTAGCTACTAACCACATATGCTAACCTCTTTTCTCTATAAAATCTCTTGTGACCTCCAAACAAAGGAACGGTTTCATAAGACATGTCCCTTTAGAAAGTTCCTTTAAGTTTTGAAGCCCATGATATTGACAATAGCATACCAAATTTGGGAGGGATGTCAGCCATTACTGCATCCATGACAATACTCTTAGCTGGGATATGTGCAAGAGTTATTGCCATATCTTTTACCATTCCCAAACATTTCACCTTTCTAGAATCAAAAGAAAAAAAATTCTCTATAGGACCTTGTAATCTCCAATCCTAGACTCTCCACCACTACCCTTGGCATTAAATTGTGAGATGCACCAGAATATAGCATAACATTGTGTAAAATCATATCATGAATATTCAAGCTAACATAGAACAGCGGGACATCCTCTTCATCTGTATCTTTAATTATAGGCCCAAGAACAAGGGTTGGAGCATCATATGTTAACTCTAAGGTATCTGGCTAAAAATTTCCCACATTTTTTACCATCCTGGTTATCTTCTCTCTATACTCATTATTCGTCAACAAATCATTGAATGGGATGGAAATATTTATTTTGGACAATTCAAATGGTAAATTGAAAGAAGAAATTGTTCTATCAACATCAACTAGTACTTGTTGTCTAATTTCATTTGACATTTCTCTTTTATTATTTGAAATTTTATGTGCAACATTTTCTGTTTTCTTATCTTTTTCCTTTTCTGGATTTTGCTGACTATTGGAAGGCTGATTTGAATTGGCCTTTCCTTTATTAATGACTACATCTCTACCTCTCATTTTTTTTATTTTGAAAATCATCAATTGCTTTCTGATATCCTCTTTGATACTATTTTGATTCTACCTCCAATGTATTATAATCATCCTCTTGAGAAAACATGTTATGCTCCTCTTCTGTAAGATAGATTTCAGAGTCCAAATCATAAAAATGATTTATTTGATTATTCATTGGGTCATTTTCTTCCTCCTCATCAACATAATTTTCTAAGAATGGAGGTCTTATGTGCTGATCTTCAAGATTTCTTGGATTCCTTTGGTTTCTCTGATTAATTTAAGGAAGAGGAGGAGGAGGTATTTTGAAGTTTGGATTCCTGATTTCTGGCTCAGGCTTTTCTCTACTTGGTGGTCTATTATCTAATGCCAACATGTCCATTAACCTCTCCATTGTTTTCATCATTATGTCAAATTTGGAATCACTTGAAGAAGAGGAAGTAGAAGGATGATATCATTCTCTAATTTTCTATCTATCTGCATCTACTCTTTGTTTCATTTTACCTAAAGCGATCAAATTAACTTCCACCTCCAAATTATCTTTAAACATTGTAGGAATATTTGCAAATTTTCTCTATCTCGGTAATAGAGAAAAGTCACTGTCAAATGCATATGCATAATGTAGTTTAGAAGCTCCTATGAAGGGTTTAATATCATCTAGTATATAATTATAAACCCCCATGAATATTCTAGAGAATTCATGCACTGAATCAAATTTTCCTTCCTTTAAATTATTGTACTGAGAAAGAGCTTGTAAGGGACTCGTTTTTTCTTCCCACCTATCCAAAAAAATATTTTGGAAAGACTTAAAAGTGAGAATAGATCTTGCAAGAAGATATTTAAACCACCTTTTGGCCTCGTTAGACAAAAATTGTGTAAAGAGTCTCTTCTTAGAATCATCATAATCAAATTCCTCCAAATCAATAAAATCCCCAAACCTATCCATGTGTTGTCTACCTGTAAAGTTTCCCTCTCCATAAAACAATGAAATTCTTGTGCATAATTTTTGGGTAAATCATGTAACATAGCAAGAAATTCCAAGGGAGCAAATATGGAATCCATGGGTCTAGGAGGGTTTTGGACAGTAGGAGGACTTTGAACAGGGATATGAATATGAGGTTGGGAAGTTTGGAATAGAGGATTATTTTCTTCATTCTTTACAGTATTTTGGAGATTATGCCAAAGTGATTCTAGCAAATATCATTGAAGTCTGTTTGGATTAATTTCAACTTGTCTCAAATATGATTCTGATTTAGATATTGTTAGAATATAATCCGTTAGGGTTATATAATGTAAATAAATAAATAGTAGGAAGCCAAATAGGCTGAGCGGAAGGTGAAACCCAACCGCCATGTGATTTGTATAAATATAGGCATTTGCATTGGAATAATAATCAATCGGGAGTTATTACCAACAAGTGGTATCAGAGCGCTGCCATAACTCCTGCCTGTTGCCAGTCTGCCCATTCCTGGCATTCTGCTTGCCAATCCATTGCCAGACTGCTCCATCAGTCTGCCAATCGAGTCACATGCATTGTCTGCGTTACAATTCCTTCATGATTGAGTTTGTGTGCTGCAAACCCTAATTCGGACGTGTTTTGTATGTGTATTATTCTGCCAAACTCCCCTGTTCACTGCCATTCTAGCCCACATAATTCTTGCCATGATGCTGAAATTATCATTGTCTTTGCTGATAATATACGTATCCATTAAAATGGTAATAGATTGACAAGCCTGCAAACCGTTTGGAGCCTCTGTATTGTGCCTCGCCTGCCATTAGAACCGGCCTTGAGCTTGATTCTTCCATTATGTTCGATCTACGCCTTTCTCTGTCCCCATGAATGTGTATTTTGTCCTCATATATCACATATATTGCAGTCTTATATTACAGACATATATCAAAGTGCAAGCGATCAATTAATTCGAAGTCTGGGAATATATCTAGAGAAGATCAGTTAGCATGATATATTGGTGGAGCTGCGTTTTTTGGAGTGACCTCTAGGCTCTGGATATTACTGCTGCAGCATAGAAGCAAGATTATTATCATATAGTATTATTGTGTTGAAGTGTTGATAGACTGCGTGGAGAGCCTGAGAATCGTGGAGCTGCGACCTGCTACACCAGCGTGGAGCTGCGACCAGCGGGGAGGTATCAGTTCGTCAACTAGATGATGGGTGATAGTTGAAACATGTATATCCTTGTGAGTGGACTGGTGATGATTCATGTTGCTGGCGTTTTGGGCTGTTTGAACCATTGTTGCCTGCGTTGGAAGAATAAATACCTATCAGTGGTATTTTAAAGACTGCGTTGATACCATTTATTACTTGCTGCATCTGAAGCTGCGTGACTCCTCCTCCTGCAATATGTTAAATGCTGCGACTAGTGAGAAGACTAATCATTGTATAAGTTGATGTACTGAAACCCTAATTTCTGTGCTGCGACCTGCGTGGAGAAGGCTCCTCCTCTAGCGAGTTCCTGGCCTCGAGGTCGGACCAACTCAAGAGCTCCGTTACTAGCAATGAGCTGGCTGCGTGGAGGAGATTGAAGACTGCTTGGTTGAAGAGCTATATGAGAAGAGACTGTGTTGAAGACTATGCATTGAAGACTGAATGGTGCGCTGAGCATGGAAACTGTGCGTTTATCAACTGGTATGAGCCCGTGTGCTAAGTTTTCATGTGAATATTGTGTGAATATCAGTCAGCTACGATATAGTTTGACCTTGTTTTATGCGTGAGTTTATATGCTGCATATATTGAGTTTACATGCTGCTAAATATGAAGACTGACAATTTTCTGTAAAGAGTCTCTTCTGATGCCTTGTATCAATATCAGTTGGCTTTCCTGAATCCTTCAGTCATACAAGTTACAGCCCCAAAAGTTATCAACATTCTCGTTGCACTTCATTAGTTGAAATTTGAAAGGTTTGAAGTATGAAAGAACATTTCCAATACATTAGCATAAACCCTCACTTTGTATTGTGGCCGTGAAGCACTACTTTCAATCTTTATTTGCCCTATAATTTGGGCCTGAGTGTTTGCAGTCTATTGTGTCGCAATTTGCTCGTTTTAGATGTCAGAAAATGAAGACTGATATATTATACATTGCGTGACTACAAAATATTGATATATCACACATATATTATTGCGTTGGAGACTGCGTGTTGGTGACTGCTGTTGATTTGAGGAGCAACCTGAACCCTAACTTCTGTTGAGTTTTTTGTTGAAGAATAATGTATGATGGAGAATGCTACGATTTTTGCTGTGTATTTGGTGCTGAAGACTGAGATTGATAGACTGCAGACCGATCTCAGAAACTGAAGACCGAGACTGATATGTGCAAATGTTGTATGCTATATATTGCTAATGACTGATATAAAGAAGCCTGTGTATCACTGACAGTGATATATTTTGTATCTACTGATAAATTTGCTATAAAATTGCATTGTATTCACCTTGGCAGAGACTGTAGACCTGCAAGGTTCTTATTTTTTATTTCTCTTTAAAAATTACACTAACAATTGTAAAAATGAAATCTATAGCACCTATTGTTGGTGATGTCCTCAATGACAAGGAAACATATCCAAAATGGTCTAGAAAGATCAAGAAATCAAGCAATCCTTTTGAAGAATCCCTTGACTTTGTTCAGAAAACAAAGAATCGGTTCAAAGACCCTTCCAAGGGAGATTGCAGCAAGAGAGGTAGAGGGGGCAGAAACAACTCCAAAAAAATATCAAAGTGCAAACGTTGTGGAAAGAATGGGCACACATCAGATCAGTGTTGGGATTCGTGGGAATCCATCAAAGACAAGCATAACCAGAAGAAAGATGACCAAGATGCTAGTAAATATTCTGATTCTTGTATTGTTGCACATTGTAATCTTGGATTTAATGAAATGACTTCTCTTTCATCTTATAAAGATTGTTGGCTGCTTGATATTGGTGCAACATCACACATGACATTTAGAAAATACTGTTTTGAAGAACTGAATGAAACAATAGATGCCATAGTTTACTTTGTAGATAAGTCAAGTATTAAACCAAAGGGAATGGGCACCATTCGACTAAAGATGCCTGGATTCCTTGATTTCTTGTGAAGAACGTTCTCTATCTTCCAGAGTTGCAGAGAAGCCTGCTGTCCTTGGTGGAGATTCGACAGCAAGGCCATTCCATCCACATGTTTGATGGAATCGTTGAAATAAGAAATTCCTCTGACAAACAAGTCATCATGACTGGATATGAAGATGGGAAGCTACTGAAGCTCAAGGGTTCATCCGTAATATTTCAGAACTATGCCTACCTCTCTCAGCATGGAGAAGGTAATATGTCATCTAGCTCATTGTGGCATGCAAGATTTGGTCATCTAAATTATAACAGTCTTCGTTTGTTGAGAAAGAATGGTGTATTTGGCTTTCCCACCATTCCTAAAGAGAAGAATAAATGTGATGCATGTATATTAGGGAAACATAGTAAGCTGCCATTCCATGAATCTAATTTCAGAGCAAGTAGGAAATTAGAATTAGTACATTCTGATTTATGTGTCCCAATGCCAACTCCTTCAGCAAATGGGAATAAGTATTTTATGAAATTTGTTGATGACTACTCAAGAATGTGCTGGATTTACTGTTTGAAGACAAAATCAGAAGCATTTCAAACATTCAAAGACTTTCATGCATTGATAGAAAAACAA
>LPNX010348986.1:284092-317645 GCA_001517045.1 Pseudotsuga menziesii
GAAACAAGCCTGGTGCTCGAAGCATAAAGTGCATTTTCCTAGGGTACAAAGAATACTCCAAGGCATACCGTTTGTATGATGAGGTAAACAAGAAATTTGTTATTTCCAGAGATGTCATTTTTCTTGAAACTAATAAAAATGACCAGTACATTGAGAGACAGCTTGATCATCTGGAAAATTATCCTCATCCAAAGAACTATTATGAAAATGAATATGAAATTCCAAATCTTGAAGGGGGGATTCCTATTCTGGATCAACCTTTGGAATTTCCATATGAAGCACCAACTCCCCCGCATGAAGAAGTTCCTGCTACTTCACTTGAACAAGAGGTTCAACTGGATGATGTGATTGAGAGAATTGAAAGACTCTCAATCAGTGATGAAGCACCACCAGCTGATCAACCAGGACCATCACGGAAGATTCCTAAATGGGCCACAAAGACACTTGAAAGTGTCCATCCAGATGAAATTGGAAAGATGGGAACGAGAAGTTCGAAAAGACATGAAGATGGAGGAGGAGCAGATAATTCAGGTGATGACATGGATGTATCATTTGATTGTGAATTTAATTTATCTGCTAACTTTGAACCAAATTCCTTTGAAGAAGCTTCTACTCGAGTTGAGTGGAAAGAAGCTATGCGAAATGACTATGATGCACTCATGAAGAATGGAACTTGGAAGCTGGTTGACCCTCCAGTTGGAACCAAACCAATTGGCTGCAAGTGGGTGTACAAGAACAAATACAGATCAGATGGCTCACTTGACAAGCACAAAGCGACGCTTGTAGCAAAAGGCTATGCACAGAAAGAAGGAATTGACTATGAAGAAACATTTTCTCCTACAGCAAAATGGGCTACCATCCGTACCTTACTCTCTTTAGCTGCTCAAAAAGGGTGGAAAGTTCATCAAATGGATGTGAAGACTGCTTTCTTGAATGGAGACTTGAAAGAGAATATCTTCATGTCTCAGCCAGAAGGATTTGTTGTGAAAGGAAAAGAACAAAAGGTATGCAAGCTTGTCAAATCCTTGTATGGCCTAAAACAAGCACCTCGCGCATGGTATAAAAAGTTAACCGAGCATCTTTTGAAGTTAAATTTCGAACATTTTGATCTTGATGATGCAACACTATTTATAAAGAAAGTTGGAAGATCTGTTGTGTATCTTGTGGTGTACGTAGATGATATTTTGATGACAGGGAAGAATGAGAGCTATATAGCATCCATAAAGAAAGATTTGAAAAAGATTTTTGAAATGACAGATATGGGACATCTCCACTATTACTTAGGAATTGAAGTCACTCAACATCCGAAGTATATTTTCCTATCTTAGAAAAAATATGTTGGAGAACTACTAAACAAATTTTGCATGACAGAATGCAACCCTATATCTACTCCAATGGAACAGAAAATGAAGCTCATATCAAGCGAAGGAAAAGAATTTGAGGATGCGACCAAGTATCGACAACTGGTAGGAAGTCTTATCTACCTTACAACAACTAGACCAGATATTTCTTATGTTGTTGGCATACTTTCAAGGTTCATGCATAAACCTTGTGAAGGACACTGGTTAGCTGCAAAAAGAGTTCTAAGATACTTAAAGGGGACTCAAGACGTTGGACTCAAGTACTCTAAAGTGGATAACTTCAAACTTATTGGGTACTCAGACTCAGATTTTGATGGCGATAAGGAGACAGGAGTATAAACTTCTGGATACACTATGAGTCTTGGATCAGCAGCTGTCTCATGGAGATCACACAAACAATCAGTTCCGACAGATTCAACAACAGAAGCAGAATATGTGGCTGCAGCTGAAGCAACGAAAGAAATAGTATGGCTCAGGAAGATACTTGAATATTTGCAAGAACAACAAGAGATATCCACTCTATTACTGGTCGACAATACTTCTGCAATCAAGCTGGCTAAGAATCCTAGATTCCATGATCGAACCAAACACATCAACACAAAGTATCATTTGATTTGACATCATGTAGAAGCCAAGATATTCCATCTTCGACATTGTTCCACAAATGATCAAGTTGCAAACATCTTCACCAAAGTGCTTGGACGAGAAAAGTTTGAAAGGTTCAGAAACATGCTCGGACTTACGAACACCCCTTCGGATTAAGAGGGGGATTGTTAGAATATAATCCGTTAGGGTTATATAATGTAAATAAATAAATAAATAAATAGTAGGAAGCCAAACAGGCTGAGCAGAAGGTGAAACCCAACCGCCATGTGATTTGTATAAATATAGGCATTTGAATTGGAATAATAATCAATCGGAAGTTATTACCAACAGATATTAACAGAGACATTTAAAAATTGGTCTCCAACTCTAAATATTGAAAACTAAGAAACTATTTTTTATTTTGACAAAATGACCTTTCAACTTGAGAATTACCTACTTGTTCTTTACCACATCTACTCCTAATAAATTTTTATGGATTTTCCACACTATATAATATTTCAGAATCAAGGTTACCTCTTGTATGCGCTCTTCTGAAATCCAGGATGTCTTCTTTGATTACCCTCTTGAAAATGAATGTGGAGTCTACAGGGAAAAATCATAACCGATATCAAATGGAAAAACTTTTGTTTTACCACGAAAATTTTATCTTCTTGAATAATAACATCGTTCCTCCCAGGGCAGATTTGAACTCCCATTCCTCGGTAATTGCGACAAGATGTTAGGACTCAGAATTTAACCATGGTTGTGAAAGGGTGATCCCAAGGTAACCACAAAACCAATCTTTAGGAATAAAGTTGGCTTCTTTCTTTCCATAGAGGGATCTCTCAATAGGTTAACTCACATCCCATAAATATTTGCAAAATAATTGAAATGTAATAATGTATGTGGTTGAAACAGGTTTTCATTGGGAATGGAGTCATATATGATAACAAACATTAATGGTGCTATTGCAAAGGAATTTAACATAGGCAAGGTAGCTACTTCTTCACAGTCAAAAAGTTGGTTGTCCGGTGATAAAGAAGAATTTAGGAATAGTCCATTAATATGGGAATTTAAGAAGGATGATTCCAATATTAAATTTAGAAGAACAATTTTATGACTACTTAGAAGCAATGGAACAGAGCATATGAGTATGAATTCCAATCCACTATAAACTCATTCAAGCATGAAAAAGATAACAAAATAAAATATTAACATGAAACACATGCACACATAAGAAAGGGAAATTACATACTGCAAAGAGAATAACATAAGAATGCCTGTCAAAATGCATGGTCGTCTCTGAAATTTTTATTAATATTTTGATATCTATTACAATATCAATTTCTTTCACGAGTTCCAACCCTTGTACCATTGAAAATGTTACTTAAATACAAAAACATGCTCCAGGAGCTGATAACTACCTCTATACTAAAAATAGACAAAATAACTACCTTATTACATCTATCACTTTGCTCCCTAACTAAATTACTGCTCAGAAATAAATTACAAAATTTAACTAAACTAGACTTCAACTGTATTCAAAATTTCTTCATTGGCACAACATATACTTGGTCTTTCCAAATTTATGAACTATCTTCCATTGATAGATAGTTGGCAATTATAAGTTGGCCATTTCTTTCGCAAGTACCCTCAATTCCACATGGTCCATGTAGGAAATCGGTGGAAGATGAGCAAAAGTAGCTCTGAAAAGTATCAATTATTTCAAAATACTCATATAAATTTCAACTATTGTTTTTCCAGATAAATACTATTGCATGTCCTCAAATTTCTTATGATCCAACCTACATTTGACTAATTGATCATGATATTCCACCTGAGATAGAAGTTTACCATTTTCTTCCCATAAAAAAAAGTAAACCCATTTTAAACAATGGTGTAAATAACTCAATGAACATCTTAACCTGATGTTGCATAATGCCTATTTTAACTTGCACAATATCCAAATTTTGATGCTTTCCAACTACTTTTCTTGCCCAAGTAATTACTGAAATTATGCCTTTGATTCCCATTTGTATTCAAGTCATTTTTTGACAATCCAGTCAAGAAACTGACTGTATTGGTTGTTGTATATTTATGCTTTTTATTTAAATCATCCTTTACTATTGTACAACTTTGTCTAGCAACCTGTATGACAACTTCCTTACCCGGGAAGTAATTTAAATAATCCCCAATCTTCCCAACTTCTATTACAATTATATCCCAAATGATATGTTTTTCTCCTTGAATTGAAAAATTTCCCAGTCAATTGCTTCATCAATTTGTCATTCTTATCTAGGAGGTCTTTGTACTTATTTTGCATGGTTTTTATTTCATCCTCCTTCTTTAAAGTTGTATGCTCCAAATTTTTGTTTTGATTCTCAAGTCCAGCAATTTCTAAATCTCTTAAAATCACCTAGGACATTGTCTGCACAATAGAATTTGTATTTGTCTATACACTAGGCTGAATTATCTGTATTTCATCCTCTTTTCTTTTATCTTCAATATCTTTCTCTAAATCAGGTTGTTTCTCTTTTAAATCATTAACATTTTGAACTAATAGAGATTTTTCCTTTTCCCAGCCTTTCTTGCCATCAACCATATTTAGCAATTTTTCTTTTCTATTAGTTAGCTCATCCACTAGTAATTATTTTTCCCTTTCTAATTTAGTCAATTCAATGGCCTGAATCAATTAGGTGGCAGGTATCTTCATTTTTTTTTAATAACTTGATTGTATTTTCTTTTTTCTGCAAGTATTTTTTGTGTGATTTCTTCTTTATTAGATTCATTATCAATAGCTAACAGGTCACGTTGAAGCTTTTGATTTGCTTCTGATATGATTTATTTTCTATTTTTTCCTGACTAAGCTGATTCTCAATCTTGTTCATTGTGAACTGTAGCTTTGACACCTTTAAAGTAGACTTCAACAAATTACTATAAATCACATCCCCAGTCTATTTGTGTAGGTGAATCATATCTAGAACTGGGATTTTTTCGAGATTTAACCTTATTTCAGCCCCCTTATTCTTAGTAGAAACTGCAAAGTTAAAGGTATTTTTAGCATGTTCTGTGATAGTCAATAAAGATATGTCTTTTATAGAGATATTTCTAACATCTGATTACAACTTTAAAGATTCATTTATAGTTGTTTCCCTATCATTTTTGTATTTATCATACACTTCAGTTTTGGACATAAATCTATCAGTAGATTTATGAGGCACTTCTGAGAATTCATGTTGTTGTACTTCGCAAATTGGCCCCTTGAATTTTAGTTGTTTTTTGTGAGTTTCAGTCTTAACAATAGCCATCAAATATCCTTCAGCTTCAACGTTTTGTCTTTTATTTTTTTTATGAAATTGCCTCTTCTTCACCTATTTCCATAGCTTTTGAAAGTGTCCTTTTAGCTGTTTCTTATCTACTTCTTGCAAGAGGAGTAATAACTTATGTATCCTTCACCGCTACCAATGGATTTTTTGTGGATTTTGAACATTCTTTGTTGGATCTGGATAGTCTAACCAATTTGTTTTTCTGCTAACCCTTCAACTTCGTGGTGCTCAAAAGGTTTTTTTTTGCTCATTAATATTCTTGTTAAGACCACATGAAGAGGATCATAATATACTGCAAAGAGTGTTCTAAAATCCATCCCCTTCAATAAAATCTCCACCACAAGAAGTGAAACTTTATTTTTTATAATGAAAGGACATACTACCCATGGGAGCTTTATTTTTGAGGCTTTCTTGAAGTTGATGAAATGCTCATTTTCCACTATCAATTTCTGTCTAATCAACTCCAATGAAAATACCCTAGGTGTAAGAAAGGATGGAAGAATGTAGGTTTCATGTGTAAATCCATATACTCTAATGATATATGTTCTTCCAATAAGAACCAATCTCATATCCTCTTGTCTGGGGAAAAATGCAAAGTTTCTTTCATCAATGGTAGTACTCTGGGTAATTTATCACAGAATAAAACTCTGTAAACCTATTCCATTAGTAAATTCATATATTCAAAAAAATTATTATAGATTACCTTAGTGAGAACAATCTCTCGTAATTGTAAGTTTTATTTATTAAAGAACATGGACATCCTAATCAAATAGGAGTTGAAATTGGAATGTCTAGTGCTATGGAAATTCACTAGCTGAGAGTGAGTACTCTTAGCCAGGAACTCATAAAAAATTAAGGCACGATGAATGGATTGACTGTGACTCAAATTGACTTGTACTAATTATGAAAAGTAGGCTCATAAAAAACTCATAAATATACCTCTCTATATCCAACCCTAGGAATTGACTCATCATTGAAACAATTACTTTGGTTTCAGCATTAAAAAGGATCACATCTAAAGGAAAAGGTTGATTATCAAGGGGCATATCTCACCTAAAACAATTCAAAAATAAAGGTTGCTTCTGTTTAATGCCAGGATGTCTGAAAAACTCGATTAGGTATTATTCAATGAACTCTTCATGGTTTTGGGTGAAGGTAGGAGGAACTGCAAGGTAATCTCAAACAACTAATGCATTGACAAAACACATAATATTGGACTTGGCTGCATCCATAATTACTCTCTCATAAGAATAATAGTTAGAAGTGAACCAGTCAATGAAATCAAGAAAATTGAGGATTTGACCTGGACAAAAGTAGTATAAATGAGACTGAAAAATGTTATGCAAATCAGTACTTTGGCCTCTGAGTACATCTAACTTTGTCTCTAAGTGGATAATAGGGCCAAAGGATAAAATGGTATAAAAAATTCCACTATCCCTATCCTCTAAAACCCCATCAACTTTTTGAAATTCAAGGTCCTAAAACTATACCTCTCATCCACTGTCCATACTTAAATATGTTTTGGTAAGTAAAAAGTGGCCTACCTGGTAAACTGATTGGTGGATGAGAATATTTCTAAGCTAGATTCTCCCATGCAAGAGATACTTCTTCTCCAATGCACAAAAAGACAAATACATTTCATCTACATTGTTTTCCTTTATAGTATTTTATACAATGGATTCATCTACTATATTTCATGCAGCTTTCCCAGGTAAATCCTTCTTTATGCGTAGATCTATGCCCTTTTTATCTTGAACCATCGATCTTAATCATTTCTTAACCTTGAATTTCTAATACAACTTCCCTACTGGTCTTTATCTTCCTTGCACTTCTCAACTGTGGATCCCTTTATCACCGTAGATCCATTATCTCTATGTTCCACCATAGATCATCTCATTGATTTTCCACTATCATCCAAAATGTAAATAACGTACATCTTTCATTAGAAGATCCTTAATCATCCCTTGATATTATTCCCTACATATCATATTCGCCGATCAAGTTCACCCTTTACACATTCTGATCAACTCTAGCTATACATTAATCATGCAAGTTCTCTCAGCAAACTCAAACTCAATAGTAGATTTTGATCGATCTCAATCTCAACCAGTGATTTGTGTGACCCTTTAACATATTCCGCTGAGCTCCCTTCTTACTTTCTCTATGGATATTCAGATAGCGGAATATACCTCGACTGTAGATCTTTCCATCCTTAAATATCAGCCTTTGATTGAGTGGGCCCTTTAACACATTACACAGATTTTAAAATCTTATTAGTTCGTGTAGATTTTATCATCAAAATAATCACCAATCGTTGATTTGATCGATCAACAATCCTCAGCATTGATATGTGTGGGTTGTATTATTTTTCGATGATTCCCAACTCAATTTTCTTTATGCATGTTTCCTCAGGAAAATCCTCATGTTTTGTGGATCACTTTCTTCTGTAAATATTTGTCATTGATCTATGCAGGGTGTAAGATTTTTTGCTGATTGGAACATTTTGTTTCTCTGCGCTAGTTTCACCAGTGGAATCATTCTCAACCATATATCTTATTGTACCTTTTTCATGATCGTAGATATAGGATCCCCTTTAAACCATTCCGCTAATTGCCTAGATTAATTTTCCCTTGCATCTCTTGGTAGATTATTAATTGTCAATCATAGATATTTCCATCCTCATATCTACACCATTAAAACCTGTCACAAGATACCATAGGTGTGCGTTTTTCATTTTAATCTTATTTTCAAAGATTAACCTATACTTTTCTTAGGAAATACAGATTAATATTTAGAATTAGCCCCTTTTATCATTCTTCAAGACCTTATAAGCATACCTTTGGTCATATCATAAAAAAATTCCATACCATACCTCATTTCTTCTAAGGCATGCCCCTTTCCAACTTATAACTAGTAATGGTGCTAACAACTCTTCTTGAGTATCAATAGTCTCTGAGACTTTGACCATATATCTACTCATGTGGATTCTCTCCACAATATATCATAGCCCCTTTCTTCCTAAGTCATGTACCATGACTAACTGATGGGGATTTTATCTTTTGTTTCCTATGAAGACACATCAATACTTCCTCTTAACCTAGAGTGGTTTTTATGTGCTATACCAAGCTTGTCCTGAAAAGAGGATTTTAGTACGAATGTTGGAAATGTTGCTCATCTATGGATATGTACCATGTCTCGAATATAACTGACTAGAAACCTCAAAAATATTTTCTTCTTTCAACATGCTCTATATAGAACAACACATGTGATATTCCTTGATCACTACACTAGTCATATTTAAGATATATCTGAAAATATATTTCACTGACTAATACATATCTGAGTCCACATACACTTGTACCAAGTAGGTACCACAACACATGTTATATACATGTATATGTATAGACTGTAAAACACATGAATGATCCTGGGACCTGTGACTAACCAGGTTCATCTCAACTAACTTTTGAAAGATTTATTTTCATATAGATGGCCATGGACTTTTAATCCATCATCCTAAAACACTTCAGGTTCTCTACTGCACATTTTCCTTAATTAAGGAAAATGTTATCTGGTGACTTCCACACCTCTAATCATAAGAAATATAACAGGATTCTTGAATATTATTCTGAGTTTCCTTCTTAACTATGAGCATCATGCATATCTCCTTTTTACAAGAGGTACATCAGCTAGTTACACATGTTCTTTAATATCTAGCGAGACTAGCAACTCCCTCTTCACCATGTAAATGTGAGAATCTTACTCTAGGTCCTCCATCACAAAGAATTATGCTCATTTATATATGAATCTCTTGTTTGAAACATGAACCTAATTAATATAGAATATCTTCAGGAGTCTTCACATGTATCATAATAGATTTAAACCAGATATTATTTCTGATTCCCAAGAGGCATATGAACCTCCAAAACTTGTCTCTTTTAGGATCACCCATCTGAATGACTATACATTCGTTTCCTTATTTACTTTTAGGTAAGGGCATATTAATTTTCCATACATGAAAAAAATTATTTTAATGGTTAGAACCATTTCATACTCATGAATTTTATTCACATGAAATACTCTCAATATACTAATAATGATTTACATAGTTATGTGCAGATATTTACCAATCGGTTTAACATAAACCGTTATAATATTACATACTAATATGCATCCCTATATCATTCCTATATCAGTAGAAAAAAATAATTTTATGAAAGGAATATACAATCACATGTTAATATCTCATGAGGTAAGCATTAATCCCTCTATCTGGCCAACCATGTAGTCTTATGTTCACAGTTTATGAAACAATCATGCTTCCCTAAATCTCATGTCTTATGGAGGATGTTTTCATCCTTATATCATTCCTATATCCTCTTGAAAAATTTGGGCTCGTGATATTGATAACATGTCAATAAAGATAGAAAAAACAATGTATATGCTAAACACAATTCCAAGTCTAGGAGTATAGATCTATATGATAGTCATGGAACATAAAATCCTTTTTAGTTATGATTTATAACATCAAATAAAAAAAATAAGGTACTCATATTTATTGTTTGTGTGGGATACCTCTTGATCTCTGCATCCTTGTGGAGATCATGGATAATTTTAGGGGCTATATGTAGCCCATGGGCTATATTAAGGGGGTTACAAAAATTTAGTGGGTTATTTTCTTATATGGAAAGGGTTTTTTAAGCTCAAATATAATCGTCCAATATTTATTAGAAAAAAAATAAGTCCAAAATGAATATCCTCTCATATATTAACAAGGAAAATGAAAAAAATATTTTCCTCCCTAGCAAGCTCTCCCTCTAATCTAGCTTTTGCCCCCAATTTCTAGAAAAAAAATCTAGTGAAACCATTCGTTCTCCCCCAATTTTTAGTAATGGAGGATCCCAAGGGTTATTTTTCCCTCCATTTTCCTTGAAATTTAGGCATATGGTTGCATTCTCCTGTATTTTTAGTCTATTTCATGTGATACCTTCTTTGAGACCTCGATTTCGAGTATTAGAGGGAAAATTGGGGGCTATTTTGTTTTACATAAATTGTACAGTGATGCATGGCTCACCCACTTTGCATTGCACTTGCAGGGTGAAGGTTTTCGTTGATGCAATTCCACTTTTCATTCTTAGTTTTCTCTACATTTTAATCTTCACATAACATCTCGATTGCTGAAAGCTGGAGTCTTGAAGGTGCATGCCGCACATGCAATTTATTAGAGAATACAAGCTTATATTATGTTTTTATCCAATAATTAATGTGGTATGACTTTTATCATGCTTTTATCATGGATTTTTTTATAGGCTTGTTGAATTCTAGGGAACTTTTGATTCTTAGGGATCATTTGGTGTTATTAGATTTTTATTCTATCCTAGAAGTCTTGGTTCTATGAAAATGTTATAGAGATCAAAATATATAATTTATTTTATGCATTCTCATGTTTAAACTATTAACTGGAATTTATATTTTCTTACCGGATCCTACTCTTGATGGAGAGATGCCACATGGTTTTTATATATTCAAATTGAATTAGACTGAGTTGTTTAAAGTGTGATTTTATTAGGATCTTTATATGTAATTATTATTGGATCTAAGGCATTAATGAGAGTGTAAATGTTCATATTTTATGTTTGTTATTGTTGATGTTGTTAAATTTGTGAACCATTCATATACATGAAAATATGAAAGTTGTAGGAAGGAAATTTTACACTGGAATAATCAAAGAGAATGTACACTGAACAGGAAATTCATGCCACAAATTTCAAATAAATTGGACAAGAATTGCTCATAAAATCACAACATTAATCTTCATTTATTAATTAATAATACAATGATTATACAGTAAATAGAATTTCAATACTGTGGATAGGATTCAAATCTACCAGCTCAAGCTGACTTAGATAGCTAACTCAATGTGTCTAAATCACTGCTGGAGCTCACTAGTCTAACTCTGGATGTATAAATCAGTCTACAATCAGTTAACAGATGAGCTATGTGGGAAAAAGGTGCCACTCTCCCTGTATGCATATAAAAATGGAGCTAGGATAACCGAAAGTGATCTAATTGATTGTAACTGGAGGTTAACTCAACATAACTGCTTACCTACCAAAACCAACTGATGGAGGCTGCTGGTGGCACTCAAAGTGGGCTCCTATAATGTAGGGATTTCTCCTAGAGGCAGATAATCTCATGCATGAACATGTTGTGTGTGGAATATAACCTCTAGGTGTGCCCCCCATACTCTAGTACATTAATAATAACTCCCTAATTTATGAAAAATGACCAAATATACTATATTGGACAAAGGAGGATTAATTACTCGTAACACCCCCACTTAATCCTAACTTTGGACAACTTGGGCCATGGAAACGAAGCCAAAATTCACCCATACAATCTAAATGAATAAAATACTACATGATAGAATAAGGAAATGGGGGAAACCTCATGGAACCCCCCCCTCTCAAGATAAGTAGGTAATCAGGAAACAAGCTTCCATACTTAAGAGAAAATTTTCTCTTTGAGAAAACAGTTGTGAAAAAATTGCTACAATATGCAACTCTGTGGAGCATCCATGTAGAATCATGATTCTTCTATGCATCAGCATCCTAGGACTATGCATGTGAACCCTTCCATCCTCTTCTTATCTATTTAATGTTTCCTTTGTCTCTTCTTCCTAGAGGAGGAATGGAATGATCCATTTTGTTCATCGGTGGGACAAATTGTGGATCAATCTTCATCATCAAGTAGCATCTCTCTGGAAGTTTGTTGCACCACTTTGTAGGTAGTGAAGCTATTTGAGAGAGTGCAACATGTTCATTCTGATATTGGGACCTCATTCTTCTTCTATCGTTTGGATCCCCAGTAACATTCCCAGTTGCTTTAATCATCTTTTTAGCCCATTTAGGCTTCTGATTTGGAATAGGAGATGGATTTCGATCTAGATCATCTTGAGGTAAAATATCAATATCAATATCATGTTGATATTGTTCCTCATCTTCTGAAACTGAAATATTACACAACATATCATTATTTGCAAATTGAGATGAAATAGAGTTTTTACCTTCCCTTTCGATTGGCTGTTGAGATTGTACTGGAGCTAAGTATGGTAGAAAGCGTGAGAATTCATATGCCTTGGAGGAATGGTTTGCAACATCCTTTTCTATAATATTTCTAGTTGAGATATCTAATATCTGCACTAAATCAAGACCAAATACAAATTTCTTTGGCGAGCCAGTATGTGTCATCTAATAAACAGATAACAAATTTGTTGCAAGAGAGGGGACATAGAGTACATTCTTGAACTCTCCATGTTGGATGTTAATATAACATCTCCCAATAGTTGAGATCTATTAATTATCCCCCATATGAATTATAGGTCTGCCTGAGATATCCATAGTATTGAAGGATTATTTGGAGGCAACCATGTGGTTGGATGATCCTGAATCAATCAGATATGCCTTTAACTGAGTGAATCCTGCTTTCAAAGCATGTAACCTCTCATATTCTTTAGTCTGCTCTCTAGATTTAGACAAATATGAACCTTGTGGAAGGGAAATATTGTTATGTTCAAGGATTTTTTTCAACTAATCATTCATTAGAGGAAATTTGGGGTCTAAAATGGGCCTTATAAGAAAACATGCCAACAATAAATTTTGTGAGTTGGAATTCAAGAACCAATAGAATTTCAATAAAATGAGTCAACCATAATGGTTGAATTGACATATCTATCATAAAAGATACGTACTTTTTTTGTTCGTATTTCTATTAATTATCCCCCATATGAATTATAGGCCCACCTTCCCACAAGGATTGTTGAGTTAATTAGGTATTATATTTATTCTGTTGTGTGATTTTGTCATAATTTCCTTTCTTCATAGCAAGCTGCTATAGTTATCAATTTACAGTGTGTCATTAATTGCATTTCTTGGAAAACTGCAGTGGTATGGTGTGTCAATCAACTGTATAGGTTAATTATCTTTTATGCAACTATGTGATAGTTGTAACAGTCATGTTCATCCCTAGTTCTTTCAATTGTTGTTTCCATAGATCTTTGCAGTTCATTCTTTTGCTTTTATAGTTGCGGAATTTCATTCCTGTACTTTGAATTTCTAGAATAGTTGAATTCAATTCATGTCCTTTCAATTTCTAGAATAACTAAATCAAGATAATTGGGTGAATCATTAGATGGTTTGGAAATCAAGATTTCATTTTCTGCAAGAGTAATCTAGATGTTATTTCCTGAATCTTCCAATTCTAGATTAAGAATCGTAAAAGGTATTTGTGGTTGTATTCTTGAGAAAGTAAATCAGATTAAGTGGATTATGGGATAAGTGTGGTTGAACAGGAAAGTAGGATCATTTACTTACAACAACATAGTGTTTACAGCATATATAGTGCATATTATCCTTGAAATAAAAGACTTCCCTGGGTTGACAATAAATATTGAACACTCTGTATGTTAGCTTTAATTAATTTGCATATAGGTTGCCCAACATTTTGGCACCATTGCTAGGGAAGGATAAGTATTAGACACTATCGTAGTTGCATCCAGTAATTGTCTCTATTCAGTATTCTTCATTTCGTTTTCTGTTTTCATGTTTTGGGTTGCATGAATACAAGAAGGGTACAACGTGATCATCTTATAAATCCCAGAACCCCACAGAACACTAACGTTGCAGGTGGTCGAGGCCATGGGTGAGGTCCAGAATTGGGGAGAAGAACATTCATTGACGATCTGATTGATAGAACCAATTCTTCTACCAGGGTTCTCTATCAGGAAAGACCCATTAGAAGAATCCCTTCCAACCCTTGATTGGCAACGTCAACCTCTACAGTGGAGAATACACAAGGAGCTACAACACCCTCGAATACCCCTGCAGAGGAAGACAAAGTTAGTACTGGAGGATTGGTTGATTGAGATCTGATCTATCACATTAATGGGATGGTTGTGACTAAAGAGGAGTGGACACAATTCCATTATAAATTCATCGATCAGTGTAATAACGAAAAGGATAAAATAGAATAAAATATGAGTAACAGACGCAATTCCGAATAGGAAGAGGAAATGGGAGAAAATCATCATCATGAAGGTAATTCCCTTCCTAAAGGGACGGTGGCTACACTTCATTTTCCAATTCAACAACTAGAAGGGATATCCCCCATGAAGGATATATCGCCATTAGTGTTTCCCCACTTTTATGGAAAAGAGGTAGAGGATCCAAATGAATTTATTTTCGAATTTAATATCCTCTTTCGTAGCTATGGCTACACCACCAACGCACAGAAGCTGAAACTCATTGCCGCCACTCTGAAGGACAATGCATTACATTGGTTTATGAGCCTATTAGGCAAAACTGTCACTAATTGGGATAGGATGAAATAGGTGTTCCTAGAGAAATATCAGGAGTATTGCAATACCAAGGATAAGAGAGAAGAACTATTTAAAATGGTACAGAAGGATGATTAAAGTATGGAAGATTTTGTTGAAATTATTTTATATAATGTGTAGAGAGCTGGAAAGACTAATATGGGGTTAGATGTGCTCAAAATAATCCTACTTCATGAGATTAGGGATGATTTCCTAGATATGTTAAACCTGTTAGGAAAGGGGGATATCTCCAAGGAGTCCTTCGAGAAAATCATGGAACTGTGCAAAAGGTGCTGTAGGGGATCTTCCAGGAATAACAGGCAGGACAAACGAGACAAATTAGAATGTGAGGTCTTCAAAAGAAATAAAAAGTCATATAATAGAGGAGCCACCCATGTAGAGATAGGCAATCTCCTTGAAATTTTCAAAATAGAAATGATGAGCTCCATCTCCTCGAAATAGATTTCCTGAGGGAAAAGAAGAAACTAGCAGTAGAGGATCTCACACTAGTTGTATTCTCCCCTAGATGTAGAAAGAACCACCCTCTAAAGGAGTGCCCGCTCAACAAGGTAGAAGTGTGTCAGCTGTGCGATCTAAACCATGACACAAAAGAATTCCTATCACTAACTCAAGTGAAGGATGTTCCTTGGGCATCAACTCCAGAGGTGGAACCATCCTACTTTATTGCACAAAAGAAGCCATGACAGCCTCGAAATCAAGGTATGACTCCATACTCGTTTCCATTTATGAATAACATGAATAATTGGAATAATATGCAACATATGAATACACAATTCCCTTCATCTTATTATAATCCTCAATGGTACCCCTCTCAACCTTCAATGCAAAATTTTAACTCCTGGAACCCCTGGGCTCAGCCACCACAACTACTGAACCAACTAAACTCTTGGTGTCCTGGATGGAGGAATTTCCATCTAGAAAACCAGTTTCCCCATAATCAACCCTCTCAAGAGCTTCCACATCAACCGTTTTCTCAATAGTCATACCCTCCTCAATATCCTCATCCTTATTAGCAGTCACAGCTGCAAATCTAGAACAATGTTGTCCCCAATATACTGATACGACCTCAGCTGCCTACTCAACCTAACCCTAACACAAATAATAAAGTAGTCCATTAGTTTGATACTGTCAACATGCCTACTTATTCCCTTACCCCTGTACCCTATAATGATATCCGCTTACGATCAGGAAAGGTAGTGGAGCCTTTGATCATTGAGGATGTTCCATCCTTTATTCATGAAGAAGGGATGAATCCACAGTATTTATCCAAGGCATCAACCCCCATTATTGAAGATGCTAAACATCCTACTAATATTCCCGCTGAAACACAGAACGATACATCTATCGACACACAGCCTACCCAGCTGATTAGGGAACCACCATACCATGAAATATTAATGCTACCAAAGGTAGTGGGACAACCTCAGTTTAACCTCTTAGGAGAGTTAAAAAATATTTATTTTAAAATTCCCCTCCTTCAGGCCCTTCAAGATGTACCTATCTATGCTAGAACTGTTCGAGATCTGTGTATAAGGAAACCAGGAAGGAAACCTAGGGATCCTCCCACTGTTCATGTCATAGGGAAATTATTTGCATTGATAATGGGAAAAAACCTCTTGGCCAAATACGACGATCCTGAGAATCCCACTGTCACTGTGTAGATTGGGAATACACAGATACCCAACGTATTGGTAGAATTAGGAGAAACAATTAATTTTATGACTATTGAAACTGTGAGAAAACTTGGGCTCACTAATCTCATGCCAACCCCCACTATTTTAGAACTGGAAGATAGATCCACTATTAAACCTGAAGGAATTTTGGATGATCTCGTCATATCAGTTGATTCTTGGGAGTACCCTATTGACTTCTTGGTTTTACAACCTAAGTCGCAGCTAGGAGGACACCCATCAATCCTAGGAAGACCCTGGTTAGCTACAGCCGATGCTTGCATCAGCTGTCGATCTGGGTCTATGACCATATCAGATGGCATCGAGATAAATAACCTCACTCTCTATCCTCCAACTCGACCGAGCTTAGAAGCTGAAACTCCGTTATGGATGGAGCCAGAGGAAGAAGAGGGTGTTCAGCCATTATTAACAATCGGGAAGGCCTTAACTTTTAAAGATGAAACTGAAGACAACGCCATTAATAATTTCATCAGTGAACCCACTTCTGTCAATAAGAAAATTTATCAGATCCTGAATACTACTCTAGGTGAGGAGGAACAAGAAAATCTCACAGAGGAGGCATTAGTCACTGAAACTCATATAGTTCTAGTATTGAAAAATTTGAAAAGTGTTCCTATTGAGGCAGAGTCTGGAAAAACCCTGAATATTAATCCCATCCTTTCCCTAGATGAATAGAAGCACTTGATCAGTCTCTTAAAAGAACACTGAGGGGGCATTTTCCTGGGAGTACATAGACATGAGGGGTATTCCCTCTAATATGTGCACCCATCATATTTATATCAAAAGTTACTCTCGGCTTATGTGCCAGCCTCAATGACGAATGAACCCCAATCTTAGGGACATAGTGAAGGAAGAAATTCAGAAACTCTTGGAAGCAAGATTTATATATCCCATTTTAGACAGCGAGTGGGTATCTCCACTTGTAATAGTACCCAAGAAGAATGGTAAATGGAGAGTCTGTGTGGACTATAAAGAGCTGAACAAGGAAACATAGAAATATCATTTTACTTTTCCTTTCATCGATCAAGTACTTGACACCTTATCCAGGAAGAATTTTTTCTCCTTCCTGGATGGGTTTAGTGGGTACAATCAGATCCAAATTGCTCCTGAAGACCACGATAAAACTACCTTCACCTGTCCTCAGGGAGCTTTTGCATACAGAGTGCTTCCCTTTGGCTTATGCAATGCACCAGAAACATTTCAAAGAGATGTGACTGGCATATTTTCAGAATTAGTTAATGATAGTATGGAAATTTTTACAGATGATTTTACTCCTTATGGCAAAGATTTTGAGGAAGCATTGCAAAATTTGGAAAAGTTTTTAACTCACTACAAACAAACCTAGCTATCTTTGAGCATTGAAAAGTGCCAAATGATGATGAGTGAAGAAGTGGTGTTTGGGCATTTCATCTCTATTGATGGAATCCAGGTGGACCCCTCTAAAATTAAGGTAATAAAAAATATACCTACTCCTGTAACTCAAAAAGAAGTGCGAAGTTTCTTGGGGCATGATGGATATTATCAAAGATTTATAGAAAACTTTTCCAAACTTTCCTCTCCTTTGTTTTCACTATTAATGAAGGATGTGCAATTTATTTGGAATGAGCCATGCCAGACAGCATTTGTTAAACTTAAGGAGAAGTTGTCCACAGCTCCCATCCTAAGAGGACTCAATTGGACACTTCCTTTTCACATTTATTCAGATGCTTCTGATACTACCATTGGAGCAGTTTTAGGATAGCGGGATGGTAAAGAACCTTATGCAGTTTATTATATTAGTAAAAACTTAGCCCCTACTGAAATTACTTATACTATTACTGAGAAGGAGTTCTTAGCCATTGTTTACTCCATTAACAAATTTCGACATTATATCACTGGATATCCTACATTTGTGCCCAGTGACCACTTGGCCATCAAATATCTAATGAATAAACCTGTTACCAATGCCAGGGTAACTAGGTGGCTGTTATTATTATAGGAATTTGATATTACCATTATAGACAGACCTCGAAGAGAAAATGTTGTCACTGATTTGTTATCTCGTTTTACTAACAGTGATGATAATTTTCCTGTTGAGGACTCTTTTCCAGATGAACACTTATTTGTAGTTTCAGCTCACTCCCCTTGGTATGTAGATTCCGCTAACCACTTGGCTGCAGGAAATATTCCAACACATTTGTCCAAAAGAGAAAAGAGGAAAATTATTCAACAAAGTTCCAGGTATTGTTGGATAGACAGTTCTTCTACACAAACCCTGATCTTGAGATCAGATTATGTGTAAGAGAAGATGAAATATTCCATATTTTGAAGGCCTGCCATGATGAGCCTTGTGGGGGGCATTTTGCAAACAGAAGGATAGGACACAAAGCATTGAGAATGGGCTACTATTGGCCGACTCTTTTTAGGGATGCAAAATGATATGTCTAGTCTTTTGATAGCTGCCAGAGGATGGTCCAGCCCAATAGATTAGATCAAATGCCTCTTCAACCACAATTGGTGGTTCAACCCTTTGATAGATGGGCCTTATATTTTGTTGGTCCTATCAGCCCTCATTCCAAGAAGAAAGCCTACATCTTGGTCTGTACCGATTACATGATGAAATGGGTAGAATCTGTGGCTTTGGTGAAGGCCAATGACCAGGCTGTGATCGATTTCCTGTATGGTGAAATATTTACCCATTTCAGGATACCCAAGGAAGTGGTTACCAATGGAGGACCATAGTTTGTGTTGCATCAATTCGAAGCTCTGCTATGAAGGTACCATGTTCAACACCGGATAGCTTCACCTTACCATCCCCAAGCCAATGGCTAGGTAGAAAGCACTAACAAAGTCATTGAAGCTATCCTTACGAAGATGGTCAAGAGCCATCATCGAGATTGGGCTGATAGACTTCTGGAAGCATAGTGGGCATATCATACTACTTGGTGCAACACTACAGGTTTCTCTCCTTATGACTTGGTGTATGGAAAAGTGTTGTCTTCATGATTGGATTTGAAATTAAGACTTTGAAGACAGCTACGGAGGTAAAATTAGATGTAACCGAAGCTCAGAAGAGAATCTTGAATCAATTGAATGAACTTGACGAGAACCGTTTAGCTGCTGTGGATCAGACAGTACTAATCCAACAACAGAGATAAAATTGGTACGACCGATTCATCAAAAAGAAAGTCTTCTACAAGGGAGACTAGGAATTATTATATGATTCAAGATTCAAAAGGGACTTCAAGGGTAAATTACATATAAGATGGTTGGGCCCATACCTGGTAGATAGAGTATTTGATAATGGTATGGTCTTCCTGGTAACCATTGATGAGAATCGTGCACCATTATTTGCTAATGGTCACAGGCTGCGATTGTACCATAAGCCCATTTCAAAGGATGCATTCACTTCACAGATTGCAGCTGATCCAGACTACCAGTTAGAACAAGGGCAAGAATTTTTCTCTGCCCCTGTCAATCCTTAGTTAATCACTGTAAATCTTACTTGAATCTTTGTACAAAAATAAATTGTTTTTTTTACTACTATTGTTATCTTTTTCTTTTGCACTTGATCTATTTTTTTTTTTAAATGTACAAGTAGCGCCTAAGGAGCGGTGGTCATCATCGGTCCTGTTGACCAGGGTTGTCCTTCTATAACTTCTTACACCAGAAGAAAACTCCTTGAATAAATCTGTTGTAGGCGCAACACGTTCCTTTATCCTATTTCGTGCAGCTGCAACACCTTCGAAATCAGTCTTTTACCCCCTTTTGTGCAACTGTAACACCATAAAACTTCCACCTTTATCCTGTTCCATGCAGCTACAACACTGTAAAACTTTTTCCTTTATCCTGTTCTATGTAGCTGCAACACCGTAAAACTTCTGCCTTTATCTCGTTCCACGTAGCTACAACACCATAAGCTTTCTCCTTTTTCCCCATTCTACGCAGCTGCAACACTGTCAACCTTCGTTATCTTAAATCCTTTTTTCGATTCCGGCAGCTGTGACACCATTTTACTTTTGTCCATTTTAACCTTTTCGAGCAGCTACAACATCGTTTCACTTATTGTCCACTTTCATCTTTTTCGGCAACTGCGACTCCGCCACATTTGGCTGAATTTTGTATAATCCAAGGCCATGACTTTGCTAAACTATTTGATTTCTCTATGGTCTTTGGCTGTGACTCCTCCATTATTGGTAGAACTCTTTGCAACCGTGGTTAGCGACTCCTCTAGATCTGGCTCCGATTCATGATGCCTATGATTCCAATTTATACTCCAACATTCATCATGTTTCCAACCAATTTGACACGATGGTTTTGGTTCTCCAGCGGAAAAGGTCATCACAGCATCCCTGTGATAATGATTACACATAAATGGCTACACTTCACACGTTCTACTATTCTCCAAAGGTAACCATCCATCGCGTATTTTCGAAGGTATGGTTTTGATTATCTACTTGATTAAGTATTAACCGGATCTGACAATATTAATCATACCTTCCTTTATGTTCCCATTATTACACCTCCATATCATTAACCATCCACTCGTACAAATTAATGACTAATTATGTTACCTGATAACTACCACCTTTCCTAATTTGGGATAAATTCCAATTAATGCGATGCTATGAAACTTTTTGAATTTACCCAACTCCATTCTCAGTTGTTCATGCATACTTTGTGCTTTAACCTCCATTGTAGTGATTTGTAATCTGTCGGAATGCAACACATTTCTGAAGGCAAACAAACTTGGGTATTCCAGCTTGGCATGAACCTACAAACATGTGAGAACTCAGAAGAAATGCCGAAGTTTTCATTATTTTTGAAGTTTTCATTATTTTTAAGGCTGCGGGCTGGACTGAATTCTTCCAATGCTTGAATGGATTTCATCATGAACCAACTCTACAAGTCGCCTTGAATCTTACAGGAACCCTCTCATAGGTTTGGGGGTTACGTATTGAAGTCTTTGAAGCAATATTGGCTGAGGTCACTGGCCTTCCTCAGGTGGGTAGAGCTTGGTTTGGACGAAGAACCCCCAATCCTGCAGCAGTAAAGGATTTTATCAAGGATGGGGATCACATTCAATAGTCAAGGAGGGGGATAACATTATAGTCACTGCCTCAGCTATGGAATCAAGTAGCAATTTTTCTCAAGAAGTATATCACCTAAGAAGGTAGGTATCAAATGGTTTATGACTTTGAATTTCCTTTATTATCTCATCTCCATCATAGGGCATTGCTAAACATTCCATTTTATTTATTCAATGATTTACACCATATGGAGGGGTTTGTCTGAAGAGCCAAGCATCCAAACTCTTGCCTTACCCACCATGGCCTAATTAAATTAATAATTTTATGGGCCCTTGCTCAACAAAACCAAACCTGGGAGAAATTTACAGGTCAAGTTCAAGAACCCGTTCTTTTTCCTGGTGTTCCAATAGAAGAGGAAATAGAAGTACCTGTACTCATGGGGCCTATTCAAAACCAAGAAGAGCCTGCCAATCAACAGTTGGGGGGGAATGCAGAGCAATAGGAGGTTCGGATTCCCTCCAATTTAGTTGGGGGGGGGGAATGAAGACTGGATCAGAGGATCAGTCAGGAGAGCAAGAAGAACAATTGGGGGAGAATGTACAAGAAAACCCTGTAGAAAGACTAAATAATAGGGCAGCTCTGACAATAGAGGCTAAAACTGGAGTAGCATTAGATGCTGTGATAGTTGAAACCAAAGATGTTAGAGCTATGATAACAGAAGAAAGAATGGAGGTATTGACCATTGAATCTTCCCCTGAATGCGGAGGAACCTTGATTGTGGAAGAATAAGAAAATGTCGAAACAAAGGATATCCCTCCCACATCAGCCGCAAATCTGGAAATCCCAGCACCACGAAGAAAAAGGAGGAGATCAAAATATGAAATAAGGGAATCACCACTAATAAGACGAAAAAGAACCAGGTTGGTTACAGTAGTAGAAGCAGCACGGGTAATATGGGAAACCCTAGAAGCACAAATCGAGTTCCCCATTCTTAGACCTAAAGCAAATGATGCCCCATACGAACCGGATGTAGAAGAACCTCAAACTGAAGGAATTCTGTATGTAAATGGGCTATTCAACGAGGAAGTACAATCACTCTGGAAGGAATTAGAAAATTGGAAGGAAGTGTGCAAGAAACAGAGTGAAAGGAAGCTGCACACATTAGTTGAAGCTATAGACCAACTAGAAGGATCAAATCCTGCTGAGGCTGGTGATGAGGAAGAAAGAGTGGTTTGTCCTGTGTGTGGAGAAATCTTTAACTGGTCAGGTTACAAGGTTATAGTTTGTGCCTTTGGAACACAATAGCCCGTACCTACAGCTATGGAAAAATAGGGACAACCTGATTGGAAAGATGGTGAGGCTCCCCAGGAGAAACTCCAACAAAAGGAAGTAGCAGATGAACAGGATGCTGATACACAAGAACTAGCATCTTTGAATATTCCTGTTGAATTTTCCACCCAAATTGGGAGAGAGGAACCAGAGGCTGAGGCTATTCCTGATTTTGTGGAGGAAGTTGGAACTGTGACCCCTGAACCTTCTTAGGGAGCATAACCAATAGGGATGGAACCCCAGCAACAGAACAATGATGAGGTCGAACAGGACGCTGTTACACAAGAACTAGCATCCTTGAATGTTCTTGTTCAAGTGGCCACCCAAATGGGGGAAGAAGAACCAGGGATTGAAAACATTCTGGAATTCAATGAAGAATTTGCACTATGATTCCTGAACTATCTCATGACACAAAGATAATAGAAATGGAATCCCGACAACAGGAAGATGAGGAAGTAAACCAAGATGTTGCTACACAAGAACCAACATCCTTGGAAATTTCAGTGGAGACTCTCAAGATGCAATAAGAAGCCAACCTCGAAATAGATATCATCCCTGATTTGGATTTAGGAGAGGATGAACAAATGCAATCACAATCCTCAGGTGATACTGAAATCCTTCAGGAACAGCTCCATATGGAAAAAGACATGAAAGCAACTCTACAATCCTAGCAGCATGAAGAAAGATATGGGCAGGGCTCTGTTACACAAGAACCTGTATAGCCTTGCATCCCCTTGTTTAAGTTGCAGCTGATAATCAGGTAGATAAGGAGATTAAAATTCAGGAGGAAGTTGTCCCACAAGAACCAACATCCTTACAATCAGGTACTGAAGTTGCTATAGGAGAAACGCAAAAGGAGGATGTTGTTACACAAGAAACAGCATCCCTAGAAGTTGTTTCAAGACTACCTATGGTTGAATTTGTTGCAGAAGAAATTCTAGGAAGGGGTGGTGTTACACAAGAACCATCACCCCTAGAAGTGATCTCAGAAGTGTAGGATGTTCAATGTGGCACATCAGGTGATAAGGTATGGACCGAAATTCCTCAAAATTTTATCAATTTGGATTTTGATAAGGAAGAACATCCTGAAGAAGAAGAAATCCTGAAGCTTACAGAAGAATTCTCGATACTGAGAATAGAAGTAAGGAAGTGGAGGAGCCAGGTGGAGAGATAACAAGAAGGGATGACTTCCCTCGCTGAACATAGAAATACCATCAGGGAACTAAAGGAAAACTGGGCAAAAGAACTCATGACCCAGAAACTCCTTGAGGAAGAACTACAGAAGGAGCTAAGGGAGCTGAAAAATTTCAAGTTTGTGCAGGTGGAAAAAGACCAGTTGTATGCTCTTTCTCAGGAATTATTGGGCACCAGAGTACCATCCTCCTCTTACCCTGTGTTTTTATTCAAGTAGTTTATTTGGTTTAAACTAAGGGCTGTTAAAGAAGGGAGATCATATAAAATAGCAACCTCGGTGAAATTCTTGGAAACATTTATGGGAAGTGATTTTGAGGACCAAAATTTGCTGTGTGAGATTTATTTTCATGAGATGTCTTATCCTTTGGATCACCATTCGAATCCTGTTCCTTTCCTATGTGATGTTTAGCTGAGGGATTTTGCCTCCTTTGTGAGTAATCATGTTTAGTGGGAAAGATCTTTCCAAACTTTCACTCACAATGAAGCCCATTCTAATCTTTGGATCTGAAGCGAACCTTAGAATCCTTGTCTTCTCATTACTCGACATCAAAGTCTACTCTCATGTCCCATCCAAACTCGGAATATAATGGAACTGCAGGAAAGGGTTATTTCTACTTGTACTAGCCATATTTCCATACATCAACAAATGGCTTTGGAAGGTATTCAGCACAGATGGCAGGTTGCCTCTCCAACCCTTAGAAATAGGGACCCCTACTGTTACAGGAATTTTGAACAAGCACTTTTCAAGATTGAGGGTTATGTTGGATACATAAGGGAATGTGGGGCTAAATGGCTGGGACTAAGATTTAAATTTGCTCTCATCTGGTTGCCAGCAAAACCATACAGGGAAGACTTCTCATTAACCAGGGCAGAAGAGTAGAAGTGTTGGAGATATTGGGTTGTCCATAAGGGATTTATACAAAAAGAAGGAACATCTGAATTCCCATACAACTTTTCTTTTGTCCATGAACAAATCATAATTCTAGATTCAGATTCAGAATAATGGAGGTTGTTGCACGAGGACATGCAACATGATAGTTGGGGGGAGATGTTGGGCCCAAAAATGGCCCATTTTTTACCACCCTTATCCACCTCTTTTTTCCTCATCCTACCCTATTGTGCATGCTAAACAGATGTTTTTCCCTCACTTGGACCCTCAAGTCATATAGGTATGGTTAATCATTGTTTTATTTTATTAATACTTAGGATTGTGGTAATCAAGGCTCTACATATTAAATTATGCTAACATATGATGATTTTATAAAGATATTTCAAGATATAGAGAATACATGTGTAGCAGGCCAAACATGCCAAAGGAAGGATGGGCATTCATTGCTAAAGTTGATCGCCATCCATTCCATCGTTGCACAAAGAACGCAGTCCTGGTGTATTATTCCATGCAAGCTGTACAAGGGTAGCAGCAACAGATTGTGACATATTTGGAGGCAACAGTGCGCCGCTACTCAAAAGTAGTTGTAATCTGTGAGATATCTTCTTAATCAATCAGGATCATTATTTCTGGGTCAAATAATAGCTTCCTTATATCTTCTACTCTCATCCTGCCACGACTGTAATAGTTTATTGTAATTGGGGCAACCTGAAGATCAGAGATCTTCATGGCTTCCCAATCATAGGAATAGGATGTTATGACTGTAATTGTATAAATATGGGGAACTATTTTGAGCCAGGGGTTGAACATTTAACTAAATTATTGTATCAACTATGATTGAGGTTGGGTGATTCATCTTCCATCGCTAATACAAGGAGTTTGATTTAGATCTAAGTGTTTTAATGTGTGTTACTTCCAGCATCTCTGTGTGAAGGCCGGGCCCGCCTTCCCATAGGGATTGCTGAGTTAATTAGGTATTATATTTATTCTATTGTGTGATTTTTGATAACTTCCTTTCTTCATAGCAAGCTGCAACAATTATCGATTTACAATGTGTCATTAATTTCATTTCTTGGGAAACTGCAGTGTTATTGTGTGTCGGTCGACTGTATAGGTTAATTTTCTTTTATGAAACTATGTGATAGCTATAAAAGCCCTATTCATCTCTAGTTCTTTCAATTGTTGTTTCAGTATATCTTTGCAGTTCATTCCATTGCTTTTATAGTTGCAAAATTTCATTCCTGTACTTTCAATTTCTAGAATAGCTAAATTCAATTCATGTCCTTTGGATTTATAGAATAACTAAATCAAGATAATTGGGTGAATCATTAGATGGTTTATCAATTTTGATTTCATTTTATGCAAGAGTAATCTAGATGTTATTTCCCGAATCTTCCAATTCTAGATTAAGAATCGTAAAAGGTATTTGTGGCTGTATTCTTGAGAATGTAAATAAGATTAAGTGGATTATGGGATGAGCGTGGCTAAACAGGAAAGTAGGGTCATTTACTTACAACAACTTAGTGTTTAAAGAATATATAGTGCATATTATCCTTGAAATAAAAGACTTCCCTGGGTTGACAATAAATATTGAACACTCTGTATGTTAGCTTTAATTAACTTGCATATAGGTTGCCCAACAGAAGGAATCTTCCAATTTGGAATGGAAAGTAGAGAGAAATACCAAGAAATCTGAGCCAACCTTGCTCAGCACTAACAACACAAGCTGCTCATATTTCCTCTTTATTCGACATTGTTTGCATTGTAGTACTAGTGCTTTGTACTTTGAAAATAATTGATGAATAGTCTCGAAACTGTTGGGTTGTAGTGCAATGAGCTCATTCTCTACAATATTCCCTCGAAGCTCATCTTGTTTTCGAAACAAAGATTTGAGCTTTTCCCAATATTCCTTGAGAGTCTTGAGTCCCTCAATATGGAACAAAAGATCCTTGGAGATGTGGATGCACATGAAGTCGAAGGCTTCATCAACCCGATTCAGAAACTTGTTCTTATTGACATCTTATTGGGGATCAAATTGTCTTCCCATTGTCATCCTAAATAGAACTTTGTTGCAAAATTCTACCTTCATATATTCCCTCCAATCAATGTAATTGAAGGGTGTAAGTATTCTAAGTACGAGAGATGAAGAATTCTTCATTTTACTATATGTTGATCAGTTAATTCTTCAGGAATCTACATAGATACTTGCAAAGAACACTACAAAATCAATTCTATTTGCAATCATATATTAGTTCAAACCCTTCCACTTCGACATGTGCACTTTTTTCAGAGTTCGTCACACTTGGATAGACTCCTATAGACAGAATCTAGGGAGAGCAATGCTATGGTTCCAGGAATTATATGGAAACTCAACTGCTTCTAGTACACAATGGAGGTTTCCAAGGTTTGAGTTTATCCTAAACAAGGCTCTGATACCATGTTAAATTTGTGAGCCATTGATCTACATGAAAATATGAAATTTGTAGGAAGGGAATTATGTAGTGGAATAATCAAAGAGAATGTGCACTAAATAGGAAATTCATGCCACAAATTTCAGATAAATCAGACAAGAGTTTCTCAGATAATAAAAAAATTAATATTCATTCATTAATTAATATTACAATGATTATACAATAATTAAAACTTGGATACTGTGGACAAGATTCGAATCTACCAGCTCAAGCTGACTGAAATGGCTAACTCAGTGTGTCTAAATCATTATTGGAGCTCACTAGTATAACTTCAGATGTCTAAATCAATATACAATCAGTTAACTAATGAGGTAGGTGGGAAAAAGGCACTACTCTCCCTGCATGCATGCAAAACCCGTGCTACCCTAATTGAAAGTGATCTAACTGATTGTAACTGGAGGTTAACTCAACACAATTGCTTACCTACCACAACCAACTGATGGAGGTTGCTTGTGGCACTTAGAGTGGGATCCTAAGATGTAGAGATTGGTCCCAGAGGCACATAAACTCATGCATGAACATGCAATAAGTGAAAGATAACCTCTAGGTGTGTCCTGCATACTCTAGTACAATAATAATAACTCCCTAAGTTACAAAAAATGACCAAATATACTATATTGGACAAAGGAGGTTTAATTAATCCTAATAGATGTTTGGGATGTTTGTAATATAAATGAACGCACACTTATTATAATTGCAAGGCTATAGTGGAATGGTCATTATTTTCGTCGTCTTCTTTTATATTTGTCCAATGTGTTATGGTAGATTCTTTTATTTGTATTGAGATGTGGATGATTGGTATATATTTTTATTCATATTTTCAATTTCGTCAATTTTATTTGTGACCTAAATTTGTCGGGTTTGGTACTTGTTTTACGATATATTTTTTTTGTTAGGGTCATTCAGAAGTAAAGTGTTTTTTGGTGATTTTTTTTATGTGTAATTTCTATTATCATCCAAATATGGATCTAGTTATGTATGATAAATATATAATTTAGTTGGAACACAATACTTCATTTCCATCATGATTGTATATAATATGTATAGGGGATGTTTGATATGAGATGTAGACTAATTCCATGTGATATCTATCATTTTGCATTCAATGAGGGTGATACAACAATTTTACCACATTTTGCTTACTTTCAGAAATTTCAAGGACATGGATATAAACATGAAAAAGTAGTAATTAACAGAGTAGTTCTAATGATATGTGTGATGATGCATTAATGTGATTTATATTCTTGTTAGTGTATGTTCTTATTTCTTATAACCATTGGAAATTTCTAACTAAATCTAAAATTTATAAACCAAATGACATCATTCATATTCTGATTGTCAACAAAAAAGGGAAAATGTGGCATTTGTATATATAAACAGATAAGCAAGTTACTTTTTTCTTAGAGGGTAGATTAAAAATCATAGATTTGGAAAATAAGCTAATTGGGAATTCATACACTATATTAATGTTGTGGGTATCGATAATAATCCACGTTGTAATAATGGTTGGTGGGTTCCATAATCACTCCACAGTGTAAAATTTTCAATTCTATAAGTTTGTCAGTATGTCAAGATTTGGGTCCCCACATGTCTGTTGGACCATAAAGGGATGAGATAAAAGTAGATTTTGGCCTTTCCTTGAATCTAATTAGTGTAGTTGTGTTTCACCAACACCTCTAGTTGTGAGTTCCCCAATACTAATTGGGAAATGTATAAATAAATCCCTCCTCTCCACATTCATGCATTTTCTCATTTGAGGGTCTAGGAGTTGAGAGAATGAAGCCCTGGTATGCTCTTTTATTGCACTACCTTAGTAGTATGCATAGTAAAAAATGTAGTCTTCATAGAAAAATATTCACCAATACATTACAAGGTTTATAAATTTCATGAACGAGTTTTCAAGTTTTTACAATATTTAATTATTTAGTGAAAAATTCACCAAGATTTACATTATCTTATAATTTAGTGAAATATTCACCAAGGTTTTAAAAGATTCTATAAGAGAATGAAAGATTAGCCAAAAAATTATATATACATATTATATTATTGATAAAATGGCCTTCATATTTTCCTATATATTGGGTAGATTCTTCCATTTATTATAGATAAAATTTTTGAGGATGTTCTTAAAATTATCCCTAGGAGAGATAGGTGGAGTCCTTCTTTATTCACTGCAAATTTAAACACTGCAAAAGAAAAATTAATGCATGTACTAGAAAGTGTGTCTCTACATGGGAATAAGGATCCCCTAAAACCAAGACTGAATTTTTTTCTTCACTAAAGAAAATATTCCTTTCGATCATCCTTTTCCTTCGATGATTTCTCTTGAGAAGGTTTACCTCCTTCTACTACAGTGGAGGCATGAATTCTTCCTTCTTTTATTTTCCTTGTATTGCAATCCCATATGAAGTGACCTACATTTTTACAATAAAAACATATTAGTTTTGATTTGTCCATACATTTATGGATCCCTTTATTATTTGCACAGAAAGTGTTCTTAGGAGAAAAAGGGTTTGCTTTCTTTCTTGGTTCTTGCCATCAGGGAAATATGATCCTCCTTAGTGATCACCATATTTTTTTGGATGCACCCTTCTTCTTGGATGCAATCATGCCAAAGTATTTCAAAATCAGGATTCTCTTCTCTTCCATTTTCCACAACAGGAAATGTCTACCATGAGGAGGGGAGTCAGTCGATGGCAGTTTGTAGAAGATCATCCTCATTTGTCTCTATGTTGATGCTTACCAATTGAGCCTTCACTTATGAAATATGTGTGAACAATGATGCTACAGTCTCATCCTTCTCCATATTCATGCTGTGAAATGTGTTTTTCAAATCCCTCTTTTGAGTAGAGGCATTATTCTCGTAAATATTTGTGAGTGTGTTGAAACACTCATTTTCCGTCTTCAATGGTGTGATCATCGACATGAGGTTGTCCTTCGTGAATTCATATATGATCCTCTTTTCCTTTTCTTGATTCTTATTGTATTTTGTTCTTCCTGCAGTTATAGTGGGATCTTTGATCACGGAGATCACAAAAGAATCAAGATCATGCTCCTCAATAATATTGATCACCCTTGCCTTCCATGTATTGAAGTTGGATTTTCCTTCCAGACTATCTTCTGGCTGGACGAATATAGAAGCCATTGATTCAAGGTCTTGCTCAATGCTTCAATATCTACAGAGGCTTAGAGTCTTTGCACAAAACTAATCTCTTGCACTCCCTTTATCTGATACCATGTTAGTGATTGAGAAAAATATCATGATAAATGAACTTTAAAACTTTAATCCAAAATAACAATGCATATAAATCTCATCAATAGTCCAAAGACATAAATCAAGCCATTGAACATAGGATATACCCTGGGAATACCCTCCATTGATTCAAAGGATAAAAAACATAGAAAACAATCTTAGAGTATGATTGATAAGTGGTAGAGAATGATTACAGCACAATAACAAATTGCTTTCACCAAGACAACCAAAGAGTGGAGATCAAATGGAACAACATATCTAACTTGTCAAGTGCATAACACTTTAACAACAAGTCAAATTAGGTTATACAACAAAAATAGAGTGGTCACATGCATAAGTAACTTATTAACACTTAGAACATTGATACAACTTAAATCATGCGCCCCCCACTAACCCGGTGCCAATTTGGCACTCCATAATGATCTCCCACTAGAAGATATGTTCCCTGACTGAGTTGGTACCAGGTTAGCACTCCATTATTATCTTCCTCAAGAAGATATGTGCCTTGCATTAATTAACTAACTCTAATTGAGTTTTTAATTAAGTGTATTGAACTGAACTGGATGGAGCAACATGCAACTGAATGGAACTGCATGTAACTAAACATAACAATGTAATTGAACAACATTGAAAAAAACTGAATGTCACTGAACAAAACTGAATGTAACTGAACATAACTAGTGCTTCTCCATTAGTGTCATCTTCAACAACCACTTTTATAAATTAAGGAGTTGATTCCTTAATTAACTAAACTTGTTTACCATAACTAATAGTTAATTTGTGTCTTATTAATTCGAGTTCACTTGGTGGAAACATGGGAAATTCGAATTCTCTCTCCATCTCTCTTCTTATATTAATTATCTATGCATGAATCATATATGATTTCATAAATTCTATATCATATCATACTCATAAGAATTGTTTCAAACCTATTATCATATGTATTACCCTGGGTCATATAGTCACATTCTAAAGTAAATCACTCTAGGGGTATTTAATCCCTAAAGGAGACTCGTAGCACCTATTGACCATGACTAGCGATACATAACATAGTAAAGTACACCACCTCATAACATGAGGATATTTCTCGAACTTGATATTACTTGCAAGTCTACTAACTTGATATTACTCATGCATCTTAGCTTGATATTACTCACAAGTTTTATCACCTCAATCGTATGAGGATATTTGTAGGACTTGATATTACTCACAAGAGTCATACCTTAACATAATTTTATGATCTTAACCATAAGTTCCTAGCATAAGACGATGTCCTGAATATGACAATGTTATGTGAAATTAATACAATATAAGTTCTATACTTGATACAACACAAGTTTCAGACCTTAATGTTGATGTATATGTAACTTCGGAATGTATTCTTATATGTATTTTATATATTGTAACTCGATGTTTATTCCGGGATGTTTCTATTATGTATTTGAGTCATATTGTCTTACCCCGATGTTCCAATCGGGAGGATTATTAATGTAAACAAGTCTTGTCAAGTCATTAGGTAAGTCCCTACAGTTTCGGGGCACTTGGGTTATTATACACTAATTAAGGTGTAGGCTCGAGTAAGTAATTGTAAGTTAAGCCTACATGGTTGAGTGCACTTCAAGTCAACGGAAGAATATAAATAGAGAGTGAGAGTCTCTCTATTTATCACTTGTGAATTACATCACTTGCTCTCTCAAGTGTGGCGCACCTTTGAAGAAGGAAATACTTTGGCTTGACAGAAGACAGAAGGATGATGTTGTGTTGGGAGGTCATCTTACTGTTTTGGGTTTCACATCTTGTGCTGATAATATCTTATAGGAAGTTGAGGGGGTTTCTCCATTTATGGTTTCCCCTACCAAAACTCTTTGTGTCTCTTGTGTCATGTGATGTGCTTATGTTATTGCTGTGCTTGTTATTCTCTCAGTGAAAAGATCCTAACATATTGCTAGCTTAAATGTTGAAAAACTAACATGGTATCAGAGCTAACCTGAGAAGAAGACATTGTGCAGCTACATAAACTAGGGCTTCCTATTTTGTGGATCTTCCTCCACATATTTTCAGCAAAATTATGCTAGGATGACTCTCCATTGAAGGGTGCATCTTTCTGTCAATGTGGAATTCAATTTCAATCATTTTCAGTTTCGATGTGGAAATTAGGGATTTCTACAGAAGATGATTTTTTGGGTAATACCAGCATAGGATTGTTCTCCTCATCAAAACCTAAATTTAGAGACCTGGATCAAGAAATTTGGTTGGGTAAATCTCCGGGAAAGTCAAACCCTAGTTTGACCACTAGCTAGGAGAAACCCTAAATACTAAAACTGCTACGTTTTGGTACAGTCACTATATTCTGAGATTGGAGAAGTCTCGGAAGCTAAAACTTTTAGGAGCTAAAGATAAAATCCTGATGAACATTGTGTCCAAATTTCAGCCTCTGATTCACTATATTCTGGGAGATATGATCTCTCCAAGTTAGGGTTCCACCTTCTTCCAGAAATCATCCATAAACAGGACACCTGGGGAGATCTGCAATATCTTTGGCTACAGATGTCCAAATAGAATTCCTGAAGATTTTCCAGAAAGGATACGGACTGTACTTTCTGTGGTCCAAAGATCAGACTCAGAAGATGAACCGGTGACACGTGGCATTTCGTACAACTTCGCTATTCTGAATAGTCCTGTAACAGGTCACCTTGGGAAAAGGATCATAAATCCAGAATGGTGAAACAAATTATTATGAAACCTATGTTTTTGGATCAGGGACATGTGAGGTTACCTCAGTGAGAAATTTCAGACACATAGAATCTGTAATTTCGGAGATATCACAGAAACAGTAACAGGAATTGCTGCAGAAAAAATCAGAAAATTAGGGCTTCCTGTTCCGGGAGTTTCCCTCCATTGTTTTCAGAAAAGGAGTACATTGGATAGCTCCATTTGAACAGATCTATCTATTCATCCAATCAGATCTAAAAGATTCCAAGTTTTGAAAATTAGGGTTTCTGTGACAAACCCTAGATCAACGAACTCCGGGACAAGGACGGACACCTCAAA
>LPNX010348990.1:928-14093 GCA_001517045.1 Pseudotsuga menziesii
TGTTTATTAGATTTTATTTACAAGTGTTGTAATTAATTATAATGTGACTGCATAATTCGCATGTGTATTAGATGAGAATAAATGTATGATTCTTTTTTATTAATTTAAACATAATATTATATTAAAAATTTATATTGATTAATAATGGACACCATTCAAACTACTAAAATATAATGACCATACATAAAGCGACTAAAAATGACTAAATTAGTGACCAATAAATGAGATTAATGACCAAAATTCGCAAATAAAATGACCAATAATTGAGAGATATACTACCAAACAATGAAATACAAATGACCAGAAAAATGACCAGAATTCGCATATCAATGACCAAAAATCAGTTTTGGTGGTTAATTTATGGTCTTTTATTACACGACCAAATTTGGTCATATTTTAGCTTGTCATGTGACCAAACAATGAAATACAAATGACCAGAAAAATGACCAAAATTCACATATGAATGACCAAAAATCAGTTTTGGTGGCTAATTTATGGTCTTTTATTATGAGACCAAATTTGGTCATATTTTAGTTTGTCATGTGATCATTAATTTGGTCACAAATGTGGTCATATATTTGGTCATTGATTCAAATATATGACCAAATTAATGACCAACCGACAAGCTATAAATGACCAAAATAAAAATGACCAATTTTGGTCATGTAATAAAAGACCGCAAATTAGCCACCAGCGATCGCCAAACCAAAAGTGGTCATTGATATGCGGATTTTGGTCATTGTTTTGGTCACTAATCTCTCATTTTCCACTAGTGTCAGCCTACTCTGAATGCTAGGCAAGCAAGATGGCTGGAATGTTTATGTGAGTTTGATTTTGAAATCAAGCACATAAAGGGAAAGGAAAATAAGGTAGCTGATGCACTCAGCAAGAATATGCAAGAAATGCATGTGGCGTCTCTTAGTATTTTCCAATTGGATTTGAGGTATCAGATTGCTAATCATGTTGCTGGAGATGAATTGTATGAACAGGTAAAAGACAAATTGTAGCAGCAAAGTCTTGAGAAGAAGTATGAGGGATATAAATTAGAAGAAGATGGACTTCTCACTTATAAAGGTAGAATTTATATTCCAGATATAGCAGGTTTGAGGAGAGTTGTCATGGATGAAATCCATCAAACTCCGTATTCTCCTCACCCAGGATATCAGAAGACAATTGCTACAGCTAGAAAGCAGTACTTTTGGCCATGAATGAAAAAGGGTATGTCTAAGTACATTTCGAGGTTTATGAAATGTCAATAGTTAAAGGTTGAACATAAACATCCAGCAGGGTTGTTGCAGCCTTTGCCAGTTCCAGAATGGAAATGGGAAGTTATTTCCATGGATTTTATTACAGGATTGCCAATGACTTGGAGACAACATGATTCCATCATGGTTGTGGTAGAAAAGTTGACAAAGTAAAAAAATTTTATACCGGTTAATTCTACGCATAAGACTGATGACATTGCAAAGATATTCATGAAGGAAATATTCAAATTACATGGATTTACGAAGGCAATAGTCTCTACCGAGATGTCAAGTTCACTTCCATTTTTTGGAAGGGGTTGTTTGCATATTTGGGTACAAAGCTAAACTTCAACACTGCATACCATCCTTAGATAGATGGGTAGACCGAGAGAGTTAATCAAGTTCTTGAAGATATGCTTCACATGTATGTGATGGAAAAACCAACCAAATGGGAAGATTACTTGCACTTGATAGAGTTTGCTTATAACAATGGACAACATGCATCCTTGGGGATGAGTACGTATAAAGCTTTGTATGGAAGAAGGTGTAGGACACCAATGACTTGGGATAATCCAGTGAACAGGATTGTGCTTGGACCAGAATTACTCAAGGAAATGGAGCAAGAGGTTATAAAGATCAGGTAGAATCTGAAAGCAGCACAGGACATGCAGAAAAGCTATGCAAATAAGCATAAGGTGAACAGGGAGTTTAGTGTTGGGGATCATTTTTAACTCTGAGTGAGGGAAAGGAAGATTTCCGTGAAGCTTGGAAGTTGTGCCAAGTTGTCACCTAGATATTGTGGGCCGTTTGAAGTGCTTGAAAGAATAGGGCTAGTTGCATATAGACTTGCATTGCCTGCTAGCACTAGATCTCATAATGTTTTTCATGTTTCTTTGCTTAAGAGATATGTACATGATCCTAACCATGTGATAAATTGGGATGTGATTCAGGTGGAACTCGAGGGAGAGTTCCGAATCGAGCCAATGCGCATCCTCGACAGGAAGGTCACAATGCTCCGGAACCGAGCCATAGGGCAGGTAAAGGTGTAGTGGGAGCACTATGGACCTGAAGAGGTTCCGTGGGAGTTGGAAGATGCCATGCGATTGGCACATCCATTTTTGTTCAATTCTGCGGAACACTGAAGCGATACTAGTGTAGCATTTTGTTCAATTTTGTAAAGCACTGAGGACAGTGCTATTGAAGGGGGAGGGGAATGTAACACCTCGGTTTTGACCTCGTTGCATTAGATGTATATGATGTATATATTGTAAATGATCATGGTGTGAAGCTAAAGGCCAAGGCCCCACCATTGATCGGTTATGCTATGTTTTGGGATTTAAATTTGTCACCGATTGTATATCAGGGCATGCAGCATATGTTTTGAGTTTATCATCATGTAAATATACATATATAATTAAAATGAACCTGACCAGCTACGTTCGCGGCAAATAAATTGAAAGGGACATGATTTTCACAAGGATAAGGGTGGGGAAATTGTCAGACCTTGGCCAATGGGGTAAAAATCCATGTGTCACCTTTCTTTGTTTACCCAACCACCTCCATTAAGAATTGCTGCTGGTGGTTGAGGAAGTTATTGTTTTGGGAGTGGGGTGGCAGGACTGTCATTCCTCACCCACACACGTACTCCACCATGGTTGACTTCACTATTGCAAGGAAAACCACTGTGATCACTCGAGGGGACGACGCTATCTCCACTACGTGTTACCTCCATTGTTAGTTCATACCTCATGATGGTCTGTTCACCTACACGACATTGTTGCTACTCACACACTTCCAATTTCACGTCCTCTCTTGTGGGAAGATACCTACCTCGTAGACTGATTTCGGGTTATGTTGGTCTTCCTTCACTAGGATTGTTGCGGTCTTCTCTGTGATCGAGGTTTGGTGCAAGATTTCATCCATGCACAGACTGAGAGTATGTATTTTTCCTCCCTAGTGCAGCCAGTGTAAGTCTTTTCCATGTCCTTAGTTGTCCAGGACGGACTGCCGATTTCCCCATGTTGTGAATGTGGTTGCTGTTACGTTTGGAACTATTGGATTTCGCTGGGGAGTATTTTTCACTTGTGATTGTGTTTGCTAATACGTTGTGGGGGCTGCTGTAGATTGTTGGGAGTATTTTTGGCCATGAGAGGGCAAAGAACGACTCAGAAATCGTTTGCCCCTGTTCAGCTGTAATTTCTGAGTAGTTGCATGCGTGCAATGGTTAGTCTTCGGAGTGTGTAAGGAGCAGGGATGGGGCCTTAGTTTTCTTGATAAACCTGGTTGTTGGAAACCACATAGACAGAGCTAGAGGGATGGCTTTCTTCTCCACAACCCCTGAATAGCACTGGAAGGGAATGTAGGGCCTCAGGGACTATGTAGCAGAGAAGGGACTGATTCCTTGTGTTGGGTGTGTGTGGGTGTTTTAGAAGTCAGGATAGTTCTGGTGTAGGTGTTCTTGACTCTGCAATGAGCTCACCAGCTTACCATTTATCCTTTCCCAACTCCTCGATGGCTTGATAAGCCCAATTGTGTTGGCTTGGCTTTGTTTTTGTGCATCCTTGGCTAGGTGTAAGCCTGTTTCTTCCCTTATTCCTTGGAGAATCATGCCCAGCTCAGGGGTGGCAGCGCTACTAAGAAATTAAGGAGTACAATGGCCTATGGTTGGGTGGAATGTTGCAGCGATGTAGCTGGTTGCGGAACGAATTCTTCATAAGATAACTGATCTTGTCCATTTTTACTTCTGCAACCATGTTTTCTGTTAATGAAAGTGATGAACATGTTGAATGAATGCCTGGATGAATGTATGTTGCTTCCGCTGTGTATGATAGACAATTGCATATGTGCATTTTCTACTTCAATGCATTTTATTCAGCATATCAGCATGTTATTTTATGTATTCACATGTTCATAGGGCTATTATCCTGGATGAGTAATGCCATGGTCACATCCTCTTCACCAGTCGGAGGGATGGGGATGTGACATTCCCATTGAAAATTAATAAAAAATTCATCAAATTTTGATGTATCCATTCTCTTCTATGGATATTTTTGGAAAAAAAATTGGAAACTCCACCAAGTTTAGTGAGAACTCTGCTATCCATTCCTATTTTGGTTTGGGGTTTTTAGTGTGGGAAAAACAAAGTTGTTCCTTATTCGGGTTTTGGATTCGATACTTGTTAATGGGAGGGTTTCTGGAGTTGCAAAGATTCTTGTTGATGAAGGTGATTTGTTTGTGCATGCCTTGGTTTGAAGGATGGAGTATGTCTCTGTAAATTGTGTTGAAATTATGAAATGGATAAATGATTTTTGGAAGCCGATATTAGGTATGGGCTGAAGGTCAATATTTTGATGAATGGGTGATTGTGTCTCTAGTTCATTTAATAGGATGATGCATCTAGGGTTTTAGCGAAAACTTGGATTATTGGTAGGGGCACCTTCGTCTTAAGTAGATGGTATCTAGGGTTCAAACTGCTTAGAGAGAAGGTTGTCAAATGACATTTATGAATGTTACTTCCTGGTTTCCCCATTCACTTATGGACATATATTTTTTTCTATATTTTCCAAATTCATTGGGTAAATTTAGTCAGCTGGAAAAAAAATGTTGATTGCGGAAGATAAGTGTAAAGATGCTATCCTTTTTTTGTTTGTTAGTACATGATATTTATCTTCTTCGATGTTGAATGAAGAGATTGGTTGTTGAACCCATTGTTACATGCCTTATAGGAACATAAGATTATGAATAATATTTTCTAGTATCAAAATTCATGGCAGAGATACATGGCACTGATGGACCTCAAGGTATTTATATTGAAATTTCTATATAAATTTTTGTGTTAAGGGTTTCTTCCTTGTTTACTTTGAAAACCCAGAAGATAAGAAGGATTCATTAGAGAGTGGGTTGTTCTTTTGGGAAATATATAACCACTTATTGAAATCATGGTTCCCTATGTTCAACCCAATAGCCATGTCAATCACCTCCACTCCACTCTCTAAGTCACACAACATTAGGATACAAAAATATGGGGATTCGAGTGGCGCCCAAAAATCAGACCAGGTAAGCAGATTCTACACTCTTAAAATTATAGATAGCTAAAAAGAAAAAATACCAAACAAAAGGGTAGCTATATACTACATGAACCTACAAGCACCTACTACTGAAAATTTGGATAGCAAACATGAAGGTCTCAACTCTTAAAACAACATCATTGTTTTTGTATTAAATCTAAAATGTAATCTAAATTTTTATAGCTTAGAAAATTCAAACTCTCAAACCACCACAGTGATGCACCCTGCTTCTGCTCTGTATACTTGGAAGAAGTGAATGTACAATGAAGTTGGACACATGCACAGCAACATGTCCACTAAATTATTAAACCTTAACCCTTATTGTTCCTTCCTTGCACTGGGTAGATGAGTCAAGTGAAGTGCGTCTCTACTGGAGATGAACTGAGGCATGCAAGCATGCATCCTAATTGGCCACGTCACAGTCATAACTTATAAGTGGATATATAGTTTCATTTTCATGTTGGGATGCAGATAAATGGAAGTTGTATTTCAGCCTTTGATTGGTGATCTACCCTGCTCTCTTTTTTCTATGGCATTGCTTGTTTTGACTGCCTTCATATTAAGCGTTGCACTTTATTACAGAGGTTTCTACATTATGGAGCTACCTCCATTAGTTCATTATATTATATACTTTTTATTTAACTTTTCTTTTGAGATTAAGGGAGGAGATTCCCTAGGAACTCCTCTTTCACAATTTTTCATATTTTCGAGTCCCATTGACCTATTTTTGTCTTTAATGGACATTAATATAACTCTTTTATTTTTCTCTCATTCTATGTGGGAATGTTGTAGTCTTGACAAGGTTCAGGATGAACACTCAAATTATAATTTTAAGGCCATGGGAACATATAATAACCTATATTATGTCCTATATTAACAAGGGTGTATTCCAATGAACATGTCCAATCTCCAACCAAAATAGTATAACTCACGATGGTCTCAAATATCTACTGCTTGGTCACAACAACCTAAGACTAAAATTAAAATCACCATCTATTAAGAATTGAAAGGGAGTTATAGCCATTGCAGAGATCAATTTGTGATGCAATGGTTTTGTGATGCAAGGTTTATGAAAAACTAAAGATAGAAAATCCATAAACTTGTTTATGAAGGTCTTTCAGCATGGAGGAGAGGAGAACAAGTGAATAAGGAAACATGGATTCCAAGCAAGAGTTTTTTAAGAAAGAACCTCACTCTGCTCTTTCGACCTTCTAAAATATAAGATCCTTAAGGGCATTGAGGTAGATAAGAAAATATTTTTCTATTAATTTCCAATGAGTGACCACAAATTTAGTCAATGGGAGTCAAAAGTATAGCCAATGTGAATACAGGGGGAGTGTGAAATAAATTTGTATCACTACTCTACTAAAATAAAAGGAAGGGATAACTAATGGAAACGTAAGATGTAGTACATATGTAAAACCAAAACCATAACCATGTGGCGCATACAATGTAGATGTAGAATCTAAACAATGCCTATAAATTAAGAGTGTCTCTAGTGGTACTATAAGAGCTTTTAGGCCAATTGGTCTTTGGGAACAAGATGCTTACATACAGAGGCGTCTTTCTTGTCAGTGTCAAACACCTTTAGCTAAGTCAGTGTATGTGAAGAAGACTACAAAGAAGATTGCAAAAATAAAAAGGAAGAGAAAAGAAAAGAAAGAGTTAAGAAGACATATATTTAGTCCATGATCATGGTTCAAAGAAGTATTGGAATTATCTGAGCATCGGCTCCCTTTCCCCCTTCTCATCATTTACCATCCTTCCATTGCTGATCTCTGAAGATTGTCTCCAACCTTCCTCATTTTGTTCACATTTCCTGTATTCCCTATTGTTTCTTCCTAAAAATTTTCTTTCCAGATGTTGGCTTTAGTTATTTACCCGTAGGCTGCTTAGTGTATAAAAAAATGTTGCTCCATTTCTACCTCATCCTTTCCACATATCCATCATGTTATGTGCTTCCATACTTCCAGTGGTTCTTCCCATCTATCTGTCTCACACCTCAGCCTATGGGAGTTGGTATGCCTTTGCGTTGTTGTATTCTTTTCTCACCAAGGGATGTTGAGTTTTAAATTTTGGGTATTCTTGGTTCCTAATCTCTGCCATTGTGTTGGATTGTTCTATGTAGTGTAGTTTCTTTCTCTTAGTGTGTTTTCTCCATAGTATGTAGTGTAGTTTCTTTCTCTTAGTGTAGTTTCTTGTTAATGAAATCATATGTTGCAATAATGAGTATATTTGGAAGAGAATAAATCTAAATGCAAAGAGCATGTATAAACCATGTTACTGCATATGTTAATGCACTCTTCTCTTCAACTGTGGTTGTTGCCATTACAGAAACATGAGATGAATAGGAAGCACCTACACTAGCCTCTATGGCAAGTGAGTTATTACTGTCAAATATTTCAAATTAAAATGTGAAATATACCTTGCTTCAATGCACCATATGAAAATTTCTCTACACACTAAATAGGGAACCAATTTCAGTGCAAATTACCCTATTGAAGGAGCCCCACCAAGCCAGCCAGTGAGACCAGTGACACCCAAAGAAATAGATAGTGGTAGACTTGTAGTGCTAATTTCTGCTCTGGTTATCATGGCAGGAAATAAAGCTAAATGTGTTTATAAAGCACAAGAAATAACAGAAACAATCAATATGCATTGAAACAAAATCAATTAAGACTTAATGAAAATAAGTGAAACCCCACTAACAACTTAAAAAGGGCATATATATCTAGAATATACTTACAGAATCTAGATCACTTTTATTGGGATGCATTCATACTACCAGATCCATATGCTTCCTGATCCCTTGAATCTTCCACAACTTTTTTGAGAGCTCGCTTTGCCATTTATTTATCCACATCCTGCTTCTCTCTCTGCCTCGAATAATATGTTGAATATCCCGTATCCCCAACTTTTTTCATTATTATTTTGACGATACCAATATTTTCTTTGTTCATGCCTCGTGTCCGCAACAGATTCCCTAGTTTCATCATAAATTTCAGCATTCTTAGAGTTATTACAATATATATAAAATCAGAGACACTGCATGAATAAAGAAATACAAGATTGGGCTCTTTTCCAAGTATGTTTCTTGCTTGGAATTCCACTTGTATTTAATGCAAAACATCTTACTTACCAATGCAGGCCATCCTTGTAGCAACTCCATCATTGTTTTCCTTAAATATTCATAGGTTTCTCTTCTACACATTATGTTTCTCTTTCACCCCCGAAATCTCTATCGTAATTTCCTCTTCATGCTATTTTCTAACTCTACTACTAACCATTAGTCTTTTCCTACATAATTCATAGGCTACATACAAGCATACAGGATCAAATAATTGAATTTACTTCATCATTTGAACATTCCCCAAGAATCAATACCACATCCACTCTTTCGAGGTGCTATCCTAATGTCCTTGAACAGAATCCCCCATCTTCTCGAGTATACAAATCTTGTTCTGAGGGATGTTTATCTTATTATTGACCATCTAATTCGTTAAATACCTCTATATTCATAAGTAGGTTGTCCTGCACATTCTGGTAGTCTTCATGTTACACGACATTCTCTACACTCATTACATCCATACCATGTAGGTAATCCTCAATGACATTATCACCCCATATATTGTTAGTCAATCTATTACCTGTTTAAGCAGTATCCATCATGGAAAACACTATCTGAAGGAGGTTGTATTGTGATGATCTCTAAGCCATATTTAATGCATGTCATCCAAGCACATCACCCATTTCTATGGAGGAAATCCTTAGAGAAACCCCCTTTGGATATCTTTACAAATTATGCTTCTTCTGAATAGAATGCTCTTTTTTCCCCCACAATTACAATGATGGCTGTCAAATACCTCTCCAGGTTGTTATAAACTATTTTACAACAAATATGTCCATGTTAGATACTTCAACATTCACAGGAACTCCTCATAAACACTCTGTCTAAAATATTCCATTATTTTTCGTCTACAAATGACAAAGCACACTATAAAAATAATAACCCACCATTGAAACATTCCTCTTTTACCTATCCTTCATAGTTGTATTCTTATAATAAGGAAATACTTTAACCATCACTTGGCCACAACTGTCTTAACAAAGGTGAATAAGCCTGCACTCTTGAGCATCTTCAGCTAATCCATTCCTAGGACAAGATTTACTAAATACTCCCATACCCCATTTACATTTTATAATTATTTTACAATTACTGATAATCATTGTTTCTTCATTCACATGGTTTCCCCTATCCATCACACTCAGTTTGTAGCCTTTTGTGATATATGCACAATAAGTGTAGCAAATTTTACTTATGTCTCCATGTGCTATACCTAATGCACCAATAGAAATGGCTTACACGTCTTTGGATTGACCATAGAGGAATGATGAGTTTTTTGTCTATGAAAAAGGTTCAATTCCCATGAGGGCATCCAGGTGGAGCCCCTAAGGTTGCAATGGGGGAACCAAGGTGTTAAGGTTGAATGTTACAACTAACCCTCTTATCATCCTAAATACCTGGATAGTGAGATAATCCCAACTACATAACTATCAGTTTCTAATTTAAAGCTTATGCCCACCAATTTAGTATATGCAGAAGGTAATAACTCCATTCCCGTTTCAATAGAAGTTGCCATTGAATTGCAATATTCTATTGAATCTTTTGTGTATTTATTCACATATTTGGTATTGCATTTTCCATTCTTCCACTCCTAAACAATGGTGAAGTATGCCCAAATTTGTCTTTCAAGTAATCTATGCCACCCACTTTTTTTCAGTTTTTCAATTACCTAAGTTGTTACCTATAATAATGAGATCATCTACAAACAAAGCCATAATGAAAATATATGTTGTGAGTTTTACCTATGTTTTTCTGAAGGTGTTCCTCGTTCAGCACCGCAGTAGTACAATGTAGTTTCCACTCATAAGAGAAGTGGACCCAGTAGAAGCCTTGGAGCATGTACCTGCACAAAGAAATGTTTTCTCACTTTCATCATCCAGGATGGTAAATAGCTCTGTTGCTGGTAGTGGAAATTTAGAAGGATTAATTTGCACCACATCCTATCAAATTAAATAAATCAATTAGCATAAAAAGGAATTCACTATATTATGTGATCATGAAAACAACCAAACATGATCCCGTAATTACCAGAAGAGCATCCCCAGCTTTGACATAAAGCTATGGAAAAGAAGGAAGTGTTTGTTCTTAAATAAAAGCTGACATGGACTTAACAATGGAGGATCCATGAATTTCCTGTGGAACAAAACATATGCAGTTAAGCAATTTTGGCACATTTGTCATACATTACCTATTCATACCTTCATTTCTCACAGAAAGATAACATCGAACAAGAATATTTGGGAATGTTGACATGATTTTCACCTCTATCATTGTGTTTTTAAGCAATACAATCTATCTGGCATCATCCACAGAAAGATGCATATTCCCAAATAAAACAACCATTTAGGAGTGTTGTTGAGTATGGTTTTAAAAGTGCAAACTGGCAAAAAATCACCCAAGAAGAAAAATATCGTAGCACAAGTGTGTAAGCCATGTTGTCCCAAAATTCAGCCATATCTACCCTCTTTTTTATGGAATCCTCCTATAAAAGATCAAAAGGATAAAAGAAACAAGACTTAGGTATGAATATGACACAAAGCATGAGCAAAAACACATGAATTGATAGTAACTGATTGAAATATCAGCTCAGCAAAAAACACCTTTTCAAAACTTAAAAGACAGTGATGTACTCGAATGTGCCTCTGATGGTTAAGATGAGAATAGAAATCCCATGAGCATTTCTCACATTTAATCATCCACACTTGAGATAACAAGAGCCATCCAAGAAGATCTGTAACAGAAGACAAATTGATAACAAGAGCCATTTCCTTCACATTGTTGTGTATTGACTCCTTTACACCATTCAACTCTGTTAAAAAGGGGCCACCACCTATATTCTCTTGAAAACAATCAATTGGATCCATTCCAAGTTCAACCGTCAAGATTTTTGAAAGCATGTTGCCACTATGTTGATATAAGGCATGCAACAAACTCATTAGGTGCATAGAATTTTCTCCGGGCTGTGAAAATGACAAAAGAGAATCTTTTCCCATCGTTTGCCTAATAAGTTTGTCCAAAGAATCTTGTTTTTTTCTGTCTAACTCATCCTCATCCCTGGACTTCATCTTAGTATTTGGTGATGGTTCAAACAAACCTGTTCCTACTAATTTTCCAAATGGCCGCATGATAAATGCTAAGGACTAAAATATTTTAATCTCATTTTTTTTCCGCTTCTCCAGACCACACCTATTCACTTGTAAGAGTGATTTGTAAATGTTAAAAGGTGCTAACAGCGAAAAATACTAGCTTAACAGATTTCACAAATTGGATCTTACAAATACAATGTGAGCTCAAATGAGACATAGCTACTCTTAGATAAACAATCAAATGCACTTGGAAAAAACTCAATAAATCATAGGATCCCAAATTTCATGCTGCATGAGCTACAAAATATATTACAAGATTTGAATATTATAAAAGTCCACTTTAGCTGAAGCTATGTTAACATGGAAGCCACGGCACCTCTAAATAACAAGATAGTCATATAATATATCCTTTACCTGATTTGTTTATGTAGAAATTCAGGCCTGCAGTAGATTAATTTCACTCACAGCAATTAACAATTGATCATGCAAAATTATCAACAATGGAGACTGAATATGGAGCTGTAACACAAAATTATATTAACTGAGTGTACAATAGCCAACCCTATAATAACATTGGCTGCTGAATATATAGAATACATGAGCAAATCGAATGCATGAGGAAGCATCCAAATCTAGCATAAAGCAGGCTTACCCAAAATAGGCAAATCCCCCATAGGTGTAAAAAGCTGATCCCAAACCTATCAAGGACCCCACGAATTAGCAAGGGCGCATGGGAAAGATAAAGAGTGGTCAAATGGCAGCTCATACATGCAAAATCATGGAGGAATGAGTGGAGGAGGAAGAGGCAACAAAGCTGATTCACCTCACCTAGTCTTGCTTTCCTATGTGCCTTAAAACACTGAAAAAGCAGGGAATAAAGCAGAAAAAGTAGATGGGCACCTAGGAGGCCACGAATAAAGCAGATTTGATTCCTAAAGCACTCAAGGGCGCTACATGAGTCAAAGATGGCAAGTTTGACCTCTATGGATAGGCAATTAGCAACTTGCACATGGTGGGACTCATGGACTAGGCAAATAAGACAAAATAAATGAAATAATGTATAAGTGGGTAAATACTATGGGTTGATTATTCTAACACCCCCCCTTAAGCATGAATTTATGAGTAATAAATCAAAATATAGGGCATAGCAACAAGGCTTAGTCACCCTTTACATACTGCAATGTCCATATGAACCAAGGAAAGAGGCAAAACCAACTTGGGAAAATCCTCCCTTAAACATGGACTGAAAGAACTGTAAAACAAAATTGTAGAATCTTGCCTCCACTCATGCTTTGACAGCATGATCAGAAATCCCCAGCAGTGATTTGAGATTGCTGAAGGTCTTCTCACAAAATGATTTTGTCAATATGTCAGCTACTTGCTCTGAAGATGAGCAAAAGAGAAGATGTATAGTGCCATCATGCACAAGCTCTCTGATGTAGTGCATGTGAATCTCAATGTGTCTGGTTCTCTGCTTCTGAACTGGATCCTTGTAGATTCGAATGGTACTCTGGCTATCACAGTAGATGGTAGTTAAGTACTCAAGTTCGAAACCACACTCTCCAAGTAAACCTTGCAACCATAAACACTGAGTTGCTGCATTGACAACTCCTCTGTACTCAGCTTCTGTAGATGAGAGTGCAA
>LPNX010349026.1:8873-38445 GCA_001517045.1 Pseudotsuga menziesii
AATTTTGAGAGACTTTATAAAGAACTAGAGTGGGATAGCATTACTGTGATTATCAAGGTAACATTGGACTTCCCTTCCCTAGACTTGCATCAAAATAAGATAATAATGAGATATATGAGAAATTTTCTTTGAATGGATTGCTCACCATATTGTTCCTTAAAGAAGGACACGATTCTAGGTTTTTATGGATGAACAAAGAAGTTTATCCTTGGATTCTTTGACTTTTTAGGTGAAGATTCACTTAGGGTGGAGGAGTAGATAAGGATCACTAGAAAAGTTTTAAACTCCCTTAATTCCAACTTTATTTCATTAATTCCTAAGGTGGATAATTTTATTTGTTTTCATAACTTCAGGTTGATATCTCTTTGACTATATATATCAAAATATTTGGCTATCAAATAGAAAATATTCCTCTCTGATGATATATATCCATATATATCAAAATATTTGGAAATTAGATAGAAAATATTTCTCTTAGATGATATATATCCTAAACAGTTCAACTTTTTAGAGGGAAGGGATATTCATGAAACCATCTATTTATCCCACAGAGGGCTTCATTTAATTAGACTAATCAATTTTCCAACTATTTATCTCATGGATTTTGAAATGATAGTTTGGTTATATATAATTCTCTTGCTGATCCATATAGGTTTTAATTTGTTATTAGTTAACTGGATCATTGGATGTCAAACCTATATTTATTTTCAATTTTTTTATAAATCGATCTACATATCCTTCCCTTTATCCTTCCAAGTGGATTAGACAAGGATTTTGTTTGTCCCTTTATTTTCTCTCTCTTGTGATTGAGGGGTTTAAGATAGCTATTAAGGAGGCCAAATTAACTGGAGGTTTCAAAGGAATCAAAGTGGGAGGGGAGTAATACATAACCTACTATTATTTATTGATCAAGTATTCATTTTCACTAATGGGTCATTGACTAAAAAACACAATTTGTAGGACACATTATAATTGTACTGTAAATTCATACACATGAAGATCAACTTAAAAAAGTATTCAATTAGTTTAAATGAAATTAATGAAGAGTACATTCTTTCTTTGAAGAATATATTCCCTTTTGAAAGTTTTCATTCAGAAAATGGTCTCAAATATTTGGGTTTCAACTTAAAACAAATGGATACATCTATAAAGATTGGTAGTGGATTCTAGGAAGAAGAAAGAAAAAAAAACATTTAATGTAACAGGTGGATTTCAAGAGGTGGGAGATTAACTGTAGTGAATTTTGTAATAGAGGCAATACATGTATATTAACACTCCTTGGAACTTATACCTAAGGATATTTTAAAGAACATAAGGAAGGCATGCTTTAATTTTATTCGGAAGGGAAGGGGGTTACCACCTTGTTAAATGAAAAACACTTGGCACATATTCAAAAACTAAAGGATCCTGGGGTGTCATACACATACATATATCTGGAACTATTTTTGCAGTAACATTTCCTTGGAATCTTATTAATAGGTATATACTATTTGGAAGACACTTGTTGAAAAAAAGGTACCTCTGTCCAGGAAATCTGTCATATTGGATTTTGTTGGAACATAATTCCATATTGAAAATAGGTTACTACATCATTATTTGATTACCTAAGTTTTTAGTAAATTTGTTTTATGTTAGTTGGATTTCTAGTGCATAACTTGAACACCTTATGATAATTTATCCACATTAGTGCACCATTGCCTAATTTTACTCTGATTTTATGATATAAAGTGAAGATTATACTTTATCCTCTTTTCTAAGTTAAATCATCTTTTTCTTTTCTTTTCTCCTGGATTAGGATGAACAAGGAGCACTAGGATGGATTAGGCAAGTTTGACACTTTTTTTACCACAAAATCTTCCTTCTTTTTCTCCTAAAAGACAATCATTAGTTGTCTTTTGATCACTCATGGCCTATATAGGTTCACTTATCCAATTCGTGATCATTCACTATGAGTTGGAGATTGATACTTGTCATAGATTGGGGAATTAGTTAAGATAAACCCAATTTATTGTGAGCTACTTGAATTTCCTCCAAGGCTCTCGAATTTCTCTATTGAGGATGTATTGTAAATGCCTACATCTTGTTGAATAAAGATAGATGGAAATTATTCCAATTGAGTTCTCTCTCGTGTTTCTAGCTCACTCTTCTTCCTTATTTTCTACTAATCTCTGTTGCAAATATAAGTGAGGATAACATTAATTCTTAGATCCTTAGATGTGAGAATTGTAACATGGCATAAACACCATAGAATTTTGACATGGTATTAGATATGAGGTTGAGCATAGTTGCTTGCAGTAATGCACCAGGAGCAATGGAGGTTCCACATAATTCCTGGGGTGATTTCCTTTAGTCCTTTGGTTTATCCATTGGGGTCTACCCAGGTTTGATGAGCTCCCAAATGTTTCTATTGACTAAACCAGAGCTCATTATAATCAATTAATATTCCATACATATCTTCATAGTGTTGTTTGTAGGTACAATTTCTACATGAATCCAAGTATCTCTTATGAATTTGTTTAAGGTGAAGAAGATATTGCACATCCAACTGCTCTATTTTATGTTGATAACTTTCTCTTTAGTGCTAATGCTTCCTCTACATATCATGAAATTTCATCTAAAGATATTCCTTCTTCCTCTACAGCTCCAGAATTCGAAGTGGTATCAAATTATTCTCCTTCCCATGAGGTTTATCTAAAAGAAGAGTGGTTCAACTAATGAAGCAACACCTATACAAGAAAAACTCATCTATCTCCATCTCTCAATGTTCTCTATCATTCTTCTATTTCTAATTTTGAGGATGACATGTCAGTTGTTGTTGATATTATACATACTTCATAAGATGATGGTGTGGAATCTAGTGTTTTGTATGTTCTGAAGGATACATCAAATTTCGAGAGTACTTCTTTTGGACTCCCTGCTAGTGATATCATGCTTTCTACCTACTCCTCTATGATGACTGGAACATTTTCTTAGAATTCACTTGAATATGGAGACATTGGAACACTTGGGACTTTGGTTCCATATTATTGGGATTGATCTCACCTCTCTTAGTATGAAGTTCTAGTCTGAAGTTCATCAAGATTCATATGACTCTTCATTTGGTCTTGTTCTCACCAACATTGGTTTGAAGTTCATGTTGGACCTCTTCCTCATGCTAAATGCATTAGGATTTACTCTCATCCTGGTTGGTTAGAAATTGAAGTCTAAAGAGTACCAACATTTTCTCCACACATGGAAGAATATTCCTCTTCTTCCAAAGAGGAATTTTCCTCTAGACATCTTCATAAAGTTCTAGAGAGTGTAATTTTTTGTTTCCTACTTTTCATTTCCATTCTTGATGGGGGATTTTTCTCACTGGATTTTTCCTCTTTCCTATGGTCATATGGATTAATAATGTAAAGGGTGATCATAGGAATTTGTTACATGGACCCTAATTTTGGATTCATTTCTCACTACCATAAGTCAGGCTTAAGGGGGAGTGTTGGAACATAATTCCATCTAGCCATTAGGTTACTACATCATTACTTGATTTCCTAAGTGTTCAATCAAATTGTTCCATGTTAGTTGGCTTCCTAGTGCATAAATTGACCGCCTTGTGATAGCTTATCCTGTTAAAGTTACACTGTCACAAGTCATTCTCCAAGCCAATATTGTGCACTAGGATTGGACCTCATGTGTTGAGGTAATAGGGATCCCGAGTTGGACTCAAGAATGACTAATCCTTCTGTGTGAAAGGTTAATCCTCATTTGTTGAGGTGAATATTTTTATATGTCAAAGTGATGATGTTGTACAATATTGTTAGAGAAGGATAAGGATTTTCTTAACAAGTTAGATCTTCATTTGTTGAGGTGGGCCTCATGTGTGGAGGAAATGATTTTCTATATGAAGCATGATGATGTGTGACGTTCTACTAACCAAGATCTAGCAATTAAGTCTCCTCTAGAGACTGATCACCTCTAAAGTGAATTATTTTAGCATAAGTTCACTTGGAACGAATAATAGAATGATATGGCCACATAAATGGAAAAATATCCATAGTATAGTTGTTATGATAGATAATTAATGTGATAGATAAAAGTGGGCACATATGGATAATGCAGATAAGATAGAGAGATAAGAGATATCATGCATAGAGAAATAGAGAATTTGAATTTCTCATGGAGATATTGACTTTAGTTAAATAGAGAATTCAAATTATACATATTATTGATTCCAATTAAAAGATAATTCAAAATTGCACATGTTGTTGACTTCAGTTAATAAATAAGAACTCAAATTAGTGAACTCCTGTGATGTAAACAATGGAAGCTTAAGTTAAAGTAAAGCCAACTTAGTTTGATCACTCCAATGATGTAGTGAAGAAGAAGTAAGATTTAGTTAAAGTAAAGAGAACTTAGTTTGATCACTCCAATGATGCAATGAAGAAGAAGTTCAGTTAAAGAAGTTACTAAGTGATTTGCATGACAATACTTTAAGTTAAACTAAAAGAAGACACTTAAGTTAGCTATGATTTAGGCTCCTATTAATGTTTGAGGTAAATTAAAAGAAATTCAATAAAGATATGCGCCTTGTTTGATTCATATGATTAGTATGGTGATCTAGTTTACTAGATTCCAAGGAAAAAGGGTGAATCAGTGTATAGGGTTTTCCTACTAGTGCAAAAAAGTGCAACTTGGTGTGCAAGGTTTGCTCTTCAGTGTGGAAAGGGAGAATGGTTGAGAGGATAGAGTTCACTAGTGCAAATAGTGTGAATTGACTTGTATGTTGGGAAAATTCTTGAGAACCTCCTTCCATCTCTATTCTCTCTTTATCTATGATAACACCTAAGGTGTTGATTCTCTCTTACATTACACATGGGGTGCCAAAATAAACCTGTGATTATAAAATACATTCTCTTCTATCTATTAGTATTATACTTTGGATATTTGTTGGGGGTTTTCTCCCTAATTGTTTTGAGGGTTTCCCCTAGGGCACATATTATGTTATGTGTGATTTATTATGTGTATGAATGTCAAACTGTTTCAAGTACTTGTTAATTCCACATTTAAAGATTAAAGATCAAATATCAACCAAAATTTCAACATGGTATCAAACATAAAGGAGTGAAGGAGCTAAGTTTTGGCAAGAAAGCTTGAGCCTACATAGATTCTAAGAAGTTGAGAACAATACTTGAACACTAATGACTTCAATCTTCACGAGACCGAAAGACTGACTTAAAGGAACCTTCAATTTGAGTACTTGGAAGGCTAGGATCCTGAACATATTGGAAGAGAATGGATTACATGGCTACGTATCCAACATTGTTGAATATCCTACATCAAATGCAAGTTGCAGTGATTTCAAGAAGAACCAAGCTAAATCCAAGTGAATCATCTATGATGCGGTGAAATACAACTTGATGCTCGTGATTATTCCATTGAAGATCACAAAGGAATGCTTCAATACTTTGAAAAACCTCTATTAGAAGAAGGATTTGTGTCATGAGACATAATTAATGAACACAATTTAAAACTTGAAGATGGATAAGGACGAGATAGTGGTCTCCTTATTCACAAATATATCTCATCTAAGAGATCAACTCACAAGCATTGGAGTAGTGGTGGATGAGGATAATCTCATTCAGACTATTGTCGATGGTATTCCACCTTCATGGGAGACATTCCTAGCTACCATAAATGGTCTAGATGAACAAACTAAGTTTGAGATATTATGGCCTTATTTCGTCCAAGAGGAGGAGCAAATCCAAAGCAAAATTGCTTCCACCAAAGAAGAAAACCTTTCTCTTATAGAAATGATGAAGAGATGATTGATGAGTTCAAGGTACAAAGCAATTTCTCCATGCAGTGATTCACTATATTATAAATGAGGACTCCTCCACCCATGAAGAGATTCACTAAATTTTTCATGATACCAAATTTGCAAGTTAAGATGTAGTGAGATTTCGTCAAGAAACAAGATCAATATCTAAGGACTTCAATAATCTCCACAAGGAAGCAAAGATCAAGAGGGAGTCCATAAAACAAAATTTAAGTATTTGTATTATCAATTGCTCTTGTAAATGATATCTTAATTTTTTTTGAATATATTTCATTATAGTTATGTGAAGATCTGTATTCTTAGAATTAGGAAGTATGCTATAGTATAAAATGATGAGCATATGTTATAGTTTTCTTTTATTGGAAAATAGTAAAGCTCATGTAATACATGTTATGATTGAGTAAGTAACATATAGTGTTGCATAACATTCCATGAGATATGGATGGAGGTTGTGTTAAAGCATTAGTTAAAATGTTCACATGACTGTGTGAACTATTTCCATTGCATTGAAACATTCATATGGTTGAATTCAATGATCATGCAATGGTGCTAAGCATTTGACTGAATTTGGTTTGTAGGGAATCCTATGACTAACAAAGAAGAATAAAAAATATGAAGTCATTTTGGTTACAAATCATGTATTTGAAGGAAATTATAAGCCAAAATATTCTAGGAGAAAATCAAAATTGAATCCCTCATGCTATTGTAGAAGACTCTAGAAAAAGTTGTTCATTGGTGAAGAACATCTAAATATTTTTTACCGTCATTCATGTATAGAAAGATAAGAGGATAATAATGGAGGATATATATTATGATTCTCCTCATTCATATGTTGAGAGGGAGAATCTAGAAGAGTCCTCAAATTGAATAGCTCCTAAAGAACCCGTAGAACTGGTTGAAATATAACTTGATGAGCCTCCTTCTAAGAGAATATGTAGATGGTGCCGAGAAATTCTACAAGATGTAGAAAGGCATGGAGAACCATTAGGCTCATTCAAGGAGAGAAAGAAACCTGAAAGATACTTAGGGTATGTTGCAGTGATGAATCACATCAGTGATTCAGAACCTTTCACCTATGTAGAAGTTGTTAAGAAATAATCATGAAATATACCATGATAATCTATTATGAAGAATGATGTTTGGCAATATGTTCCTAAAACTTAGGGGAAGTCCATCATAACTTCACCATATGTATATAAATATTTCCTTCCTCAATAGTGATGTTGAGGAAGAGGTTTATATACAACAACCTAAGGGTTTTGTAGTGCATGGAAAGGAGTCCGATGTATTAAACTTGAATAAAACCTTGTATGGGATTAAGCAAGCCACGTAGGCTTGGTATTCGAGTTTGACAACTATATTCAAATATTGAGCTTCTTTGAGAGTGAAACTCTACCAAACCTATACCTTAATATTGTGAAGAACCAATATCTAATATTGGTTCTCTATGATGGTGTTTTCTTCCTTACCGGAGAAGAACAACAGATAGTTTGTTTCAAGAGGGAGATCAATTATTGGTTTGAAGACTTAAGTCTTATGCACTAATTTCTTGGCCTTAAAGTTTAGAAAAGGAAAGATGAGATTTCCCTTTTGAAAAGAAAGCACAAAATTGTTGTGTTGTGAAGGTTTGATATGATGGATTGAAAATCTATGACCACACCATTGGTTTATAGTTTGAGGAAAATACATGAGTCATATTCTATATCGGATCTAGTGGATTATACCAAGTATAGTCAGCTCATTGGTCGCTTAATGTACTTGATACATATCAGACCTGTTATATGTTATATTGTGAGGTGAATCATGTATGATCCTAGACATAGACATTGGATTTCTACTAAGCATGTGCTTAGGTTCCTTCGAGGTAAATTTTCTTATGGAATCAGATATTCCTCCAGTGGTAAGGTAAAGTTACTTGGTTACGCCAACTCCAATTAGAAAAAGCGTATTGTGTATAGTACTACAAAATAAAAAGTGTATTGTGGGTAGTAATACAAAAGCAAAGTGTATTATGGCTAGTACTACAGAAACAAAGTATATTGCGTCTATTACTACTTGTTAAAAAGTTGTATGGCTCAAGAAGCTACTAGATGGGTTGTTCGGGGAGAAACTTAAGAATACAACCATTCACTCTGTTAAACTGAGGTGTACTAAACTCTTCAAAAACCCTGTGACATGAAGTATCCCTTCATCAAATACATGGTCCAAACAAGTGCCTTAGTACATTGGTACTGATGAGAAAACAACATATGGGTTATCTAAGCCTCTATTCATGACTAAGTATAGGTACTTTTGAGACAAAATTGGTATGGCAGAGAACACCTCCCTAACTGAGAAGGAGTGTTAAAGTTACAATATCATGAATCATTCTCCTTGCCAATATCTTGCACTAGGATTGGGTCTCATGTGTTGAAGTAATAAGGAACCTAAATTGGACTTAGGAACTTGGAGTAAATTCTTGGGTTGGACTCAAGAATGATTAAGCCTTTTGAGTAAAATGTTAATCCTCATGTGTTGAGGTGAATACTTTGATATGTTATAGTGATGAAGTTTTATAGTCTCGTCGGATAAGGATAAGGACTTGTGTACCAAGTCGAGCCCTCATGTGTAGAGGTGGGACTCATGTGTAGAAGAAATTCTTTGCTAGTTGAAGAATGTTGATGTGTGACATTCTACTAACCATGATCTAGATATTAAGTCTCCTCTATAGACTGGGCACCTCTAGAGTGAATTACTTTAAAGCATAAGGTCACTTGGAACAAATAGTATAATGATATGACCACATCAACAAACAAATATCATTACTATAATTGTTATAAAAGATAAAAATGGGCACATATGGATCATGCAGATAACATAGAGAGATAAGAGATAGCAAGCATAGACAAATAGAGAATTCAAATTGCTCATAGAGATATCAACTTTAGTTAAATAGTGATTTCGAATTGCACATATTATTACTTCCAATTAAAAGAGAATTAGAAATTGCACATGTTGTCGACTTCAATTAATAAATAAGAACTTGAATTATTGAACTCCGTTGATGTAAACAATGCAAGATTCAATTAAAGTAAAGAGAACTTAGTTTGATCACTCTAGTGATGTAAGCAAGAAGGAGTTCAATTAAAGAAGTTAACTAAGTGATTTGCATGGAAATATTGTAAGTTAGACTAAGATACAACACTTAAGTTAAAATACGACACTTAAGCTAACTATTATTTAGCCTCCAGTTAATGTTTGAGTTCAAAATAAAGACAATCAATAAAGAGATGTGCCTTGGTTGAGTCATACAATTATTTCAATGATCTAGTTTACTAGCATCTAAGGAAAAAAAGGTGAATCAATGTGCAGGGTTTGCCTACTAGTGCAAAAAAGTGCAAATTGGCATGTAAGGTTTTCTATTTAGCATTGAAAGGGTGAATGGTGTAGAGGTCATATTTCACTGGTGCAAATAGTGCGAATTGACTCGTATGTCAGGCATCTTGCTGAGAACCTCCTTCCATATATATTCTCTCTTGCTCCGTGATAACACCTGGGGTGTTAATTCTCTCTTATCTTGCACCTAGGGTGCTAAAAGAAACATACTATCGTAAAAGACATTCTCTGCTATATATTAGTATTATACTTTGGATATATACTGGTGTTTTTCTCCCTCATTGTTTTGGGGGTTTTCCCCAGGGTACATATTGTGTTATGTGTGATTTCTTATTCATATGGAAGTTCAAATTGTGTACTCATTAATTATGCATTTAAAGATTAAAGATAAAATCTCAACCAAAATTACAACATATCCACATTAGAGCACCACTTCCTTATTTTACTCTAATTTTATGACCTAAAGAGCAGATTTTGCTTTATCCTTATTTTCTAAGTTAAATGATGCACGCAACCTTGACCCTAGCCTTTTGGAGTCACACGTCTCTAATACCAATTGTTGCAAACAGTTCACCTGGTCGGTCGGTTTGTAGATAAAATGCACAACACAAACAAGTGAACAACCACATATAGGAATAACACAAGGAAATGACAAGGATTATGGATTCTATTAACATTAAATATAAAATATACATAGATGTATACATTCAGAGTTGATGATATGTCAGTCATTCGAAGAGACTGTTATACACAATTTTCACAAATATCTTCTAACACTCAGGGGAAAAAACCCTTTCTATTCTACAATCTCCTATTTATAGCCTTCATATCTCGGTCAAATATTCTTCTAGAATCTCCTCGAGAGTTCTAAGAAGTTTTATTATTACTCATTTATCACCTGCAACTGGTTCATATCCTTACACGATCTATCATTATCCAACTATCACCATTACTTTCCATTTACCCCTGCAACTACTATGGATACAAAAACATTATCGTTAATTTCGTTGGTTTCAACCCATTGGTTGTCAGTTGACTTCCTGTCAAATCTGAATACGTTTCCCTGACACTTACTCATCGGTTCGACCTTTGTTGACTAACATTCACCTCAATTGATTACGTTTCATTCAACCTTTGAAATTTATGTCTTCCAACTATTCTGGTCATGGATTGGGATGACCCTGCATCATCCTCTCTAGGTTGAAAGAATCCTGAATGCTCCGTCATCTAGTTGAATTCATCTTCAAAAATCCATGTTGCTTCCTCAATTACTTTCCTTCCCATCAAACTAAGTATTCTTGTTTTCGCAGTTCTTCATGTCTCTTCGACGACTCATTCCTCCAAGCCTCTACATTTGTTCTTCTTATCAACTTGGAATCTTGTCCTTCCAGTTGATAGTTGGTTCTTCTCTGTTGGTTCATCTTTCTTTGTACTTGTACAAGTCTATAATGTTTAACATCACCAAAATGTTCAACTCCTATGGTAGCTCCAAAACATAATCATTATCCAAAATTCTCTTAAGAATCCTACAAGGACCAATTTTATTCAATTTCAACTTATTATATGTTCCTTTCGAAGACATTTCCTTCATAAGTTGTTCATAAACCAAATCATTTTCTATACATAAATGCAGTCATCTCCATCGATATTCTCTCATCTTATGCATCATGTTGCTCTTTTCGAGTCATTTCCTCATGTTGTCGTGCACATCCTTCATGTGCTCTCCACATGATTCAATGTCTTCGCTCTTTTGATTTTTCGTTGGTAACTCTTCCAAATCGAACACTCATGTGGGATTATCCCTTTCACAATTTGGATTGGACTCATCCCCGTCAACTGATTCACTAAGTTGTTATGTGTGAACTCTACCTGCACTAATACAGTTTCCCTTTTTTTGTTATGTTAGTTGTTAAACATCTCAACAAGTTTCCATAACTTATGTTTACAACCTCTATTTTCCATTGTTCTGCGGATGATATGCAGAAGTGAAATGTAACTTGGTATCTAACTTCTTCCATAAAGTGCTCTAGAAATGACCCATGAACTTAGTATCTCTATCCGAAGTAATACCCTTCAACAATCCATGGAACCTTAAAATTTATTTGAAAACAAAAAAACATTAGTGGAATCACTTGTCTTTTGACATGGAATGAAGTATCCCATATTTGAAAATATTTTGACTACCATGAATATGGATTCATTACCCTGTTGGTTCTTCGGCAATCCCAAAAACAAATCCGTAATAAGGTGCTCCCACAAAACTGTCGGCACCAACAATGGCTTGTATAACCCTACATCCTAACTTATTCCCTTAGCATGTTAGGATAATCTACACCACCGAACCCATTTCTACACATCCGTCAGTAGTCCTGGCCAATAGTATCTTTTATTGAACAATTTCTTGGTATTGTCAACACCAAAATGTCCTGCAAGCCCTCAACTGTGCAATTCCATGATCAAATTCTCTCTCATTGATCCTTGGGGAATGCATAAATGATATCATTTAAATAGACATCCTTATTGGATGAGATAATCCAAGTATGGTGTCATGTCAACACTTCGTGGATATTTTGATTCCTTCCATGCATCCTTAAAATCTTCATCAGTTTCATACTCTATATTCACCATCTCTAATCCTTTCATTTGAATAGTCAACATATTTAGCAATGTAACTCTTCAACTTAACACATCAATAAATTTGTTCGACTTGTCCAACCTGTTCTTGATAAAAGAAGTATAACTCTGTTGGAACTCCACCCAGTTCATGGGCCTTTGATTCAACTTAGTTTGAGTGTTCAAATACCTCAGATCCTCATGGTCGGTATACAACACAAATTTGTTTGGAAACAAATTTATTCAATGCCTGAACAATGGCATAAAAATCATGGTCATAGACCAAATATTTTGCTTGGCTTCATCCAATTTATCATTGAAGAATGAAATTTATCGTCCCTCCTGGCTCAACACTACTCCAATCACCACTCTACTCGCATCACAGTTAACTTGGAATTCATTTTCAAAGTTGGGGAGAGATAATACTGGCCTCTCCATCACCTTCTGCTTCAGTATCTCAAAATATCGTTGAGCAGATTCTATCCACATGAATTCACATTCTTCATGCATGTCATTAATGATGCACATATCTGACTAAAATCCCTTATGAACTTATTATAGAAACTAGAAAGTCCATAAAACATTCTGACTTCGGTCGCATTAATCGGCTCCGACCATTCCAATATAACTTTGATCTTGTCTGGGTCCATTGAAAACCCTTGTATACAGATCACAAATCCTATATAGGCTAACTCTTCTTTCATAAAAGAGCACCTTTTTAGATTCACCAAAAAATTTTCCTCCTTTAGTTGCTGCAATACTCATCAGAGGTATACCAGGTTTGGTCCAACTAAAAATAAGTATATCGTCGAGATATACTATGAGTAATTTCCCCAAGTATGGCTTCACTATGTCATTCATTAGCTTCATGAATGTGTTGGGTGCATTCGTCAACCCAAATGGCATAACTAACTATTCATATAGCCCCTCCTTCATCTTGAAGGTTTTCTTCCATTCATCGCCTTCTTTGATCCTGATATGATTATAGCCACACTTTTTGTTTATCCAATGGGCATCCGAATCTATGATCAAGTTTCAATTATGAGAAGTTGGTCAAAAGTGAAACTCCATCATGCGGTTTTGTTAGGTTTTGGCTTAAAGGAGATGAAATAAATTTGAAAATCATGAAATTTGGCATGCACTCTTATCTTCCAAATGCGCATCTAAATCTATGATCAAATTTCAATTCTAAGAATTTAAGTCGATCTTGGTGAAGTATATAGCTCCACTTGAACATTTGATCAGGTCATTCATCCTTAGAAATGGAAACCTGTACTTAATGGTAATCGTGTTGATGGCCCTTGAGTTGGTGCACATTTTGCACTCTCCTCATTTCTTTGGTGCAAGTACAATTGGCACCATGCATAGACTCAAACTTTCTCTTATCAATCCTCTATCCAATAACTCCTTGACTTGTCGATTCATCTCATCATTTTCTACGAGTGTCATTCTATGTGGCGCCTTATTTGGTAGACTCGAGTTTAGAATCAAGTCGATCTAATGTGATATACTCCTCATTGGAAATAATAACATTGATAAGTCATCGACCAATATATCTCGAAACCCATTCAATACGTATCTGACTTCCATCAGGACATCTTCTGTTAGATGCTTCACACTAAGAACCTTTGGAATGATGGTGAAGAAACACTTCTTTTTCTCCTCTTCCTTCAAGAACACTTTAGTCGAGCACATCAATACTCTTCTTTCCCAGTAATTGTTTTGGCTCCTCTGGTTTCCTTCATCCTCCTACATTGGAACCAACTTTCGTCAAGCAATGTACTTCCACACGGTAACTGTATTGGCGTGACCATCGTAAATCATATTGCAGTCATGCTTCCATGGTCTTCCTAACAATAGATGAAATGCACCATTGGGATAACATCACGCAACACACTATCCTCTAGTCGATCAATGTTGAAATTTATCAAACATTGTCGGGTACATATCACATGGTGCCCCTTCTGTAACCGCAAACCTATATGGTCTCAGGTGTGGTCGACACTTTAGACCCAGTTTCTCAATGACTTCTAGCAAGAACATATTTTCCATACTTCCTCCATTAACTATGGTCAAACAACATTTGCTGACAATTTTCACCCTCGTCTAGAAAATATATTTTCACTACACTAGCTCCTTCTCCTCTCATTGGGTTGACTGGATCAATGTACGTCGAGTCATGAGGTATTTACCTCCTTCCTCCTTCTCTTCATCTTAACCACTTTCGACCGTCGAACTCGTCTTTATGCTGAAATTTTCGCTAGTTCATCATTTGGTATATGACTGCCTCTCAATACATATATTCTTCAGACATTCATATGTCTTGTGTCCAACCTCACGACATGTTTATTAGACTACATCTGGTCTATGAGATTCCCTCTTATCATCACTTGTCCTCCGCTGATGGTATGCAACTCGGCCTCGGTTCTCTCTACCTTATTTCTTGTTGTCAGGTGCATGCTCCCCAGTCTAAATCTAATCTTTTCATCGGTTTTCTTTGATGACTTCCCTCTTCATTCTGCTACTCCATCCTTTGGTAGGAACAATCCTTCCACCCCTATTAGTCGTTTTTCCTCTAGTTTCAATGGGTTTCCTCAACAGCTTTTCTTCAGCCTTCAGGGATAGCTAGTATGGTTCCCTTACTGTCCTGAACCTCAATAGGCTCATATCATTCTGAATAGCATATTTCAATCCATTTACATATTGTGCTAGTGCTTCCCCCCCTTTTGTCAATGTGTTTGATTTAAATCGATAGCTTGTAAAACTATTATGTGAACTCCTTCACAGACATCTCCTTCTGTCGCAAGTTTTGTAGTTTCCTATACAAGGAAACCATATAGTAGGTAGGAAAAAAATTGTCTTTTAACTTGGTGACCTTTCTATCCCAAGCGTTTAACTTTTCTTTCCCCTTGTTTAGTTGGTTGGCTTGCACATTGTCCCACCATAGTGAGGCGTGACCTTTCAAATTTAGGAAAGAAACATTCACTCTTTTAGGGTCTTCAATCTACTCAATATAGAAGTACTTATCCATCTCTTTGACCTGATCTATCAACTCTTTTGGGTTCAGACTCCTTGACTAGGTAGGAACATCCATCTTAGCCTTACCTATCATGTCCAATAGAGGTTTTCGGAGTCTGTCTTTTAGCTCATCAAACTCTTCTTATTCTTGAGCTTCCCTATACTTGAATTCCTTGTCATTATGGTTGAGAGTCTTGAATACATACCTTTCTCATTGGGCTTCTTTTATGGATGCTAACTCATTATTTAGTGTCCTCATCATCTGAACGCATTCTTCAAATGTTTCACAGTCGATAGTAACTCTCATTCCTCTGCGTTTTCTTCTACCACACATATTGACACCTCTCTCATCCATTTCTCTACTCAGACAACCAAATCCCCACCTCCCACGATTCTATCCAACTGCAGCTGGAGTCGTACTCCTCTTGTCCAATCACAATTCGACCTTCAAATAGAATACCTTCCTATTCTGACTTGCTCCTCTGATCAAAACAAAATTCTTCACACAAGATACTCCTACTCTAATACCAATTGATGCAAGCATCCTCGACCACTCTCCTTTCATAGTCACACAACTCTAATACCAACATTGCAAATAGTTGGTCTAGTTAGCCAATTTGTAGATCAAATGCAGAATGCAAATAAGTGAACAACCACACCTAGGAATAACATAAGGAAATGCCAAGGATTATGGCTTCTATTAACAATAAAGATAAAGTTTAGATAGATGAAAAAATTCAGAGTCGATGCTCTGTCACTCAGTCGAAGCAAATGTTATACACAATTTTCACAAATATCTTCTAACACTCATGGGAAACATCCCTTTCTATTCTACAATCTATTATTTATAGCCTCCATAGCTCAATCAAATATTCTTCTAGATGTTAATGTATTTGTAACTTCGGAATGTATTCATCCGTATATCTTATGTATTGTACCCCGATGTTTATTCCAGGATGTGTCTGTAATGTATTTGAGTCATGTCATGCCCCTATGTTCCTATCGGGAGGTTCTATAATGTAAACAAGTCATGTCAAGTCATTGTGGGTAACCCTCCTATTGATCAAGGGTTAAAGTCCCCGCAGTTCCAGGGCACTAGGGTTATTATACTCTCCTAGTGAAGTCAGCCCTAGTGAGTTATTGTCAAGTCAGGAATTATTATAAATAGAGAGTGAGTCTCTATATTTATAACACACTCACTCACACTCAGTTGTAGAGCATAGCCAAGGAAGAAGAAGCTGTTGGGGCTAGCAAGAAAGAGGCTACTGCTGTCGGGAGATCATCTTACTGTTTTGGGGTTTTACTTTTGGTGCTGATTCTATCTCTGAGGAAGTTGCAGGGTTTTCTCTATTTATGGTTTCCCCAAGGAAAAATACTGTGTTCATTGTCTCTTTTTTATTATTATTGTGCTTGTTATTCTCTGAGTTAAAGATCCTAATATAATGCTAGCTTAATGTTAAAAATATAACACTAGAAGTTCCTCGAGAGTCCTAGGTAGTTGGATTCTTCCTCACATATCACCTGTAACTAATTCGTCTCCTTGCACTATATTTCCTGCTCCAACTAACACCATTACTCTACATTTACTCCTGCAACTACTCTGGCTACAACAATGTTATTGTCAAATTCATTGGTTTCAATCTGTCGGTTGTCAATCGACTGCCTTATCAGCTCTGGCTGGTTTTCCTCAACACTTACTCATTGGTTTGACCTTTCTCGACTAACCTTCACCTCGATTGATTATGTTTAAATCGGCCTTTCGACTATTCTGGTCATGAGTCGGGATGCCCCTAATCATTAAAGCAAATTTTTCCTGCTTTTCTCCTTGATTAGGATGAATTGGGAAAATTTGCCATTTTTTTCCTCAACATATTCCTTCTTTTTCTCCTAAAATCCACTCATTAGTAGTCTTTTGATTAGTCGTGGCCTACCTAGGCTCACTTATCCAATTCATGACCATTCATTATGAGTTGGAGATTGATACTTTTCATAGATTGGGGAATTAATCAAGATAAGATTGCTTTATTGTGAGCTACTCGAATTGCCTCCAAGGATCTCAAATTTATCTATTGAGAATGAATTATAAATGTATACATCTTGTTGAATAAAGGCATATAGAAATTCTTCCAATTGAGTTTTCTCTCATGTGTTTCTATCTCACTCTTCTTCTCTATTTTATGTTAATCTATGTTGCAAATCTCAGAGTGAGGATTACATTAATTATTAGATCCTTAGTTGTGAGAATTCTAGCATGGCATCAACACCATAGAATTATGACATATTTAGAATAATATAAGGGGCCTAAAAAATGACTCCAATGTCTAGAAATCATTAATTTTAGTTTATCCCATCATTGTATTTTTTTTTAGCATGGAGGGAAATCAATGGAAGGCTTGTTGTGGAAATGATATTTTCCTTCCAATAAATATGTTAACTCTTATACATTAACAAGGATTATTTACTTAAAATTTTTTTTCATAGTAACACTATAGACTTGTGGCACCAAGGTTTCTATTAGTAGAATCTCTTAGCTTGGATGTTGACCCTTCTACTCTATGGGATGCTTATATTGAAGAAATAATAGATGGTCATATTAGAGTAAAGGAAGAGGCTAACAATTTGGGATGATCTCTAAATAAGAAAAATGTTGGAATACATTGCCAAATTGGGTTATATTTCCATAATATATGAAGAGAGACAAGATTCAAAGTGTCCGTGGTTGAAATTATGAAAAGTAAATCCCCTCCTATAAAAAAAAACATGTCATTCACATGTGGTTAGCATTGAATAATAGGGAATTGTTGAATCGGGAATTAATGCAGACAAGAAATGTATATGGTCATAGATTCTATGTATAACGTGGGAATAATTATGAAACTAGAAAACTTATGTCCATCTATTTTTGTTTCACACTATATCTCTAGAGGGATATCATTCTGACATTTCAATATTGGATATGCTTGGGTCGAGACTAGTATCAAACTATGGTTTTAGAGATAGGATCTGAAGAACAAAAGAGCCATTCCAATTCTTGTATTATTGGGTATGGTTAGCGAAGAATGATTTGTTATTTGATAAAGAATATATTTCTCCATTTCAACTGTCAAATTAAGTAGTTTCTTTATTTCACTACTACATTTCGACCAAAAATCTGACGGCCATATTTTCGGATTTTCGACACTTCCCTGTCGCATGTACGACACTGTGATTTTTTTTAAGCGTCGGTGGATATTCGTCGGTTATCCGACATCTTTTCAATCCATCGGTAAAGCGACAACTTAGTTTACCGTCGGTTAAATATAAATCGTCGGTTATCTGACATCTAATCCATAATAAACTTTAAACGTACGCGTCGGTTAAGCGACAGTGGAGAAAACATATGCGTCGGTGAAGCGACAGCATGGAAGCGACGGTATTAATTTTTTTTCTAAAAAAGTCACCTGTAAGCGTCGGTTAAGCGACAGCATGGACGTCGCTTAACCGACGGCTGTGAATTTTAAGCGACGGCATGGAAGCGACGTTATTAATTTTTTTTCAAAAAAGGACACCTATAAGCGTCGGTTAAGCGACAACATGGACGTCGCTTAACTGACGGATGTGAATTTTATTTTTTAAAATGACCGTCGCTTAAGCGACGGATATAACTGTTTAAAAAAAAAAATATGAATGCCATAAGACCAATTCCATGTGGAAGTAGGTCATAATCCTTACATAGTTAGTATACCCCCCTCACATGCACATTACTTAGTATTGAATGTGGAAAATGTGGAAAATATTAAACTCTTTGAATGTTCCATGCCAAAATATGTTATGGAGAAGCGGCAGGGAATCGTAGCACTTGTTTAGAGAGAGAATTAAAAGATGACCGCATATATCCTAACACTCGAATATCAAGAGGCCTGAAGCACTGACTCTAATATTAATTGCTAACAGATCAGAGCAGCGGTGTGGATAACCAAAAAAAGAGCATTCAGAGCAAATCTTGAAATTGCTGACTCAATAATTGCATGAAGCAAATAAAAGAAGTTAAAACGTTACATAGAGAAGGAAAAGTATTAAACATGGTCAATATTCTACCCATTCTCATAATGGTACATTCCACCTCAATGAGAATATACAAAAATTGAAACTACAACTAGCTGGAAAGAGCCAGTACTGTAGGTTAAAACAAATGGTGAAACTAGAGGAGCCCTGCCTACTGAAGAAGTGTGAAATATTGTTCCCCATTTACCAAAATTGTGACAGATATTTTCTAGCCCGTCTTCTGCTTCTTGTTTATGGTAGTCATATTCTCTGCACTCCCTCTTCATACCTTTCATTTTAGCTAGTTCCATATCCCCTACCTGCACAAACAGAGCACAAGTAGGCTCAAAGGAAGAATCCCTTGTTCATGATACATGGTGTATACCAGTAACATACTTGAAAGTGGAGCAATACAAAATAAACAATAGAAGAGGCCCTTGTTCACAAAACAATGTTAGAAACATACTTAAAAGCAGAGCAATAGAAAATACCTCTTGCTTGGGAACATAAATCTTTCCAACTTTTCCAGATATAAGGTCCTTACCAATGTTCTTCACCTGAAAATAAAATGGAAGATGTACTCAGGTCATATTCATGAAGAAAGTCTTATGGAAGCGGGAAGAAAATTTCTGTAACTGAGGGATTCCAAAACATTACCTTCTTTCTGGGTTTCACATCAGAAGATTTCATGGCATCTTTTCTAACATCCTCATTTGTAAGTTGATGGCGTCTGTGTACAAGGTCCATTGAAGGTCCAATTTCAACTAGTTCAATACGTGGAACCATTGTGCACGATTTTTTCAGACGTATTGCACAATGCATGAAACGAACCTATATCAAAATTTAACCCAAGATACTTGTAAACCAAAATAGGAAGAGATTCTCAGAAGCTCTGAAGGGAAGACTATTAAATCCCCAATTGAGAAATAAAGACTTGTCTCCCCTGCAGCTTTATAAAATCAAAAGTCAACACACAAAATTTCTGTCCTTGAAATGCATACAATGAAAATCCAATGCCCTGGAGCACTTAAATTAGAACTATAAGAAATTTGAAAGCAGGAAGACTAGAAAACCTTGTCATCGCCCACTGCTCTGCATACAAATACGCGATCTAGACCCGCAAGATTTATTGTTTCGACAACCTGACCAACGATGAGCTAAAGTATTTAAGTGTGTAATACTTACAAGAATATATATATCATAGTATTTCCATCAATAAAATTATTATAACAGAGCAGTCAGTTGCAACATTAATATTCAAAGAAATAACTATGGAAAGGAGAACCATACCTCCCCCCTGAACATATCAAGCAAAACCTCTTTCAAATGTTTAAGTTGCTCCTTGGTCTCAAAACCTTCCCCAAGGAAGGCAAAAAAGGGCTTTGAGCCTACTTGTGGGGCCAATTTCTTGCCATAACCAAATGACTCCATTGAACTGAAATTTTCCACACCAACCTCAATCAGATCATATATGTGATGATCATATGTTCTCCCTAAAACAAGATTGTTCGGCCTCTTCTTTGAATGGGAGGCAAACTGCGGCCATGCAAGGTTACAAACAGGGATGGTCAGCACAGCATCTATAATGACCAGTGCACACTTTCATAACAAATAGGGCAACGATATGATATTTCCATATAAAAAGCATGCTAAACAAAGATGCATTTAACTTGCACATAACAAGCTGCAGTATACTAAACTTTTAAGCAAGAGGTAAGAAATATTTCAATTAGAAGTCAGGGGCTAAAAGTTGAAAGTTTGTCAACAAGGTCTTGGGTCAATGGTAAAGCAGGGGTCATAGTATTCTGAGATTCTCTGACCAAGGTCCAAATCCCCCAGAGACATGTTTCACCCCTTCTGGGCCTCATAGATAAGACCCACACAGCCTCCTAACAGGAGGGATCTTTGATAGTATGGTAAGCCAGCTATAGTCCAATGTTACTTCTTTCAAATTGAAGAGGTCACTTCCTACACAAAGATATTTGTAAGAAATAAGGAGACTCATGGTAATTAGATAGACATAGCCCACAGCTACGGGATAACTAATATTCTTTCAAATTGGCCTCACTTCTTTCTTTAGGGACTGTTGCCCCTCAAAACACGTGACCATTTTGGGCATGCAAAGGAGATGTTTCAATACTTTGCAGCATCAAAATTTCACTACACTTAGCAAGAAAAGAGCTTGGTTCTCAATATGTTTTAGATTAAGTAAATATGTCTTTGCAATAAGCCAACTTTTCCAGACATTCCCCCAGAATACAATGAGTAAGACAAAGCTGCTAGTGATCATTGTATGGAATGGAGACTAGAACGTTGTTCTAAAATTAGAAATAACCCATTTTGTTGAAGGCTACAATCGAAGCATCAGGGGACTTTCAATAATCGGCATTAAAATTAGTAGCTCTAAATTCAAGAGGAGACAGATTGGTCAGAACTACTTACAGGTTGTTAGAAGCTTGATATTTGAGGATGACTGGGCTGGAAAAGCCTTATGTAACCACTTTTAGCAATCCAGCTGTTCTGAATTCCCGAGTGGCTCATAAAGACCACCATATTCTACCGCTGCTTGGATTGATGGGTAGAAAGGGTTTCTCATAAACATATTTTTGGCTAATGAAGTTGTTAGTAAGCTGGAGAAGACACTTTGCAATGCTTAAAAGAAAATAGAATCCATGCTTTGAAGGTATCAACAGTAAATCCATCAGTTACAACTTACAGTTCTCCCTTGTGGAAAGGTGATACCTCCATTGGATCCTTTCCTTGATCCAAGAAAGATAGAGGTGTAGACAACTATGATTTCACCCACTAGATCGAATAATTCATTCACTATATCTAACAATTAACTCACACACAAGATATGAAGTGATACAGAAGATATATTTACACAGCTTAACATATGTGAGGTCTTTGGTGAAGATCAATCCTAATTGCTTCAAATTTGATACACTTGGATCCAACTCCACTTTCTAGTACCATACACACAAACATAGGCAAGTAACCTTTTTTAAAACCATTATAAAGTATATAAAAATGCATGTAAATGACATAAAACATGTAGATCTAAGAAATATATATCTAGATCAAATCTGATTTACTCACTAACAACCAAACCCACCATAGACATCACATTAAACATATAGATGTGAATCACACACATTCATAAACACCATAATGTGGAGATAGAGAGGAGGATAGACTTATAGTGTAATAAATAAATATCTTTGGGAGGAAGGTTAACACTTCTCAAAAGTGTTGAGAAAGCACAACACCAGTCTTTTGGATATATTTGGCTTACATTCCTCAGCTCAGGAAACACTTGGAAAATACTAAAAATAAAAATGATTCATTTGCCACAGCTTCTGGGAATATATAGGCATTTGGCAAGTGAACTCGGGTTGACTGAGTTTGACCCAAGTCTAACACAGTCAACACAAATTTGACTCATCTTGAATCAGTTTTGCTTATTTTGCTTGGGAGCAAGTCAAACATGTAAGTCTGGTATGCCAACTTCAACCCTTAACCCAAGCAAATTAGGTATCATATACTGTATAGTTAGGTTACATCATATATGACCAGATATCTAATTTTATACCATTAAGGAGCATCTTGAAAAGCCTTTCTAGAAAGCAAGGCAGTTAAAAAGTTCTTAGCATATTAAAGGAAGTATGGGACCTCATTGTACTAGTCACCTTTGTGACTAAGTCTTAAGCAACTAAACATAATATTTATAAAATACTAGATACAGATATCTAGTTTGCCTTGAATAAGAATTCACATGAAAATATGAAAAGAGTCAAATTATTTTTGAAGATGCAATAGATGGCCACCAAACTCTACCTCAACAATGATATAAGGAACTAATCACCAACAATGGATCATTAGGCACCACATAATAGCAGTGTGTGAGATTTAACAATGACTTCCAACTCTTCAATAGTCTTGTCAAGTCCCTTTTGAAACAAGTCATCAGGGCTAACCTAGCCCATATCTTTCAATGACTCACTGAACCTCAGCAAAAACCAAAATATAAAAGCCACAAGGGTTATCTCAATCAAGCAATGCATCCAACCAAGGCATGCTGCCAACGGGGACGCTATTGTGGCTGGCATTTGAGCTTCCCTCCATCCCGATAGTCCAGGTAAGTGGGGGGGAATCTAACAATGTTTTCCTTGGAAAAATGAATGAACTATATAAATAACATATTGTGGCTTCCATAAAATCATTGACTGTGATCATTTCCTACAGACAACAATTAGATGACTGAAGATAGCAATTGTAGGAACTGTGTGGCCTCACATACAGAAAGCCAAAGTTAAATGTGCAAATCAAGCATCTTAGACTTACAGCTACAATGCAAAGAAAGATCACCTGATCAATATGACCATACTAATGAAAACAGAAATTGTGTATCAAATTTATGCAAAAGATTTGACAATCATATCCCATGACTATCTACAGCCAAAATAGAAGTTAAAACTTAACTTAAAGAAGAATCTTCTTTGTTCATCATCACGTCGCAGCAGATACAAAAATATATAAAACAAGATAGATTTATGCAGAATATACATGTAGATCACATTTTCTTTTTCTCTGTTGTTGTTTTTGTTTGTCTCACAGTGGATCTTCCTCTTACTGTAGAATTCCTCCCTAAATGATTCTGCCTCATCCATAATTTGATGCAACCTCTCCTTCTCACTTCTCTCCTTTTCTTCAAGTCGGATTGCATTTTGACTGCATGCCAACAAAAAATCCACAAAAACGAGAGTATAGATTCAGAAGCAAATTTGTTTCAATTCAACATGCTACTAAAAACAGACTATGATAAAGAGAACCTATGATAAAGAGAACGGACTATGGAAATATCAAGTTGCAATATTTGCACGGAGTAGAGGGTCCATTGAGCACAGGTTATCAACATTCTATGTAGATCTCAGAATCCAGGTATATCAATTTAGGGATTAATTTAGGCAGAGTGCTTCACAAAAAAGATGAAATACCTGAATAAAAACACTATCGTTTACAGTCATCTGTTCTCTTTTCAATCCTGCTAGGACCCAGAAACAATTTTTCAAAATTAGGTGTGGCAAATGGGAAAACTTTCCACAATTCAGGTATTATCAATAAAGTATATTATAATTCCTTTGTTTAATATTTAGTTAGCAAGGAACATCATAAGACAAAGATTCAATAACATTAGGAGGATACATGATGACAAATACTAGAAGGGCCTCAAAATATAGGCTCTATGATATTTTTGCGTGCTCCCACAGTTTGTGAGGATGCAAATTCAATTGGTAAAGCACTGAGGTGTTGATACTGCTACACCCAAATTGTTAAAACCTTTCAGTTTTCACCAAATGATTATTTGAATGATACTCAAATCCCCAAAGATGAGATGTTCTCAAATAGAGAGATAAAGGTGTGGGAGATATTTGAGAGAAATATCTTCCCTGATCATTCATTTGTTCCAAGGTAGGTAATAAATTTAAATATTCACATTTTACCAATATGATACCAATCTGTAGGGGTGATGAAAAAATAGAATCGTAATTGTATAATTTCCATGTAACAATACCTTCAACAGTCTAGTTATATGGTTGTTAAGGCATATGTTGGCTGCCTGGCAATTCAAGACTTCAAATTAAAAAAGCCTCCTCCTTGACAGAAGTCTCTCATCATCTAATTATAAAGAGGATGTGCATATATTTGATGTTAATATATGTCAACTGGTATTTGGGAACCTCTATCCTTAATATTCCAGCAAACTCATAGCTCATGTTTTTTTAAAGAGCTTGTGAGTAGGTAGTTCACTGTTTTCTTTGACTGGAATTATATTCTTAAAATTCTTAGATTGTGAATCTTGTAAACTTATTACAAGATTCTTGCTTAGACTGGGTTAAAGAAGTCTTTCTCTGGAATGACCACTTATTGATTTAGTTAATAAGCCTAATGGTGATTTAGACATTAAGTTGCAGATAAGGGCTTATCTTGTAATCACCACCTGGTTGTTGTTATCAGATTTTGATGTAAGAGTATCTATCAACACAGGGTATGACAGGAACTGCAGGGAAGGAAATCATGACAAACAATGTAAATTGAATGATGGTGGGATAAATGACATGTTTCAGTGATTCTCCAGCTTGTATAGGTATTAAACAACCTAGACATTGCTCACATGAGAACATTCCTGTCAATTCATAGGAGTCCTGTGAATATATAGGGATCTCTCTATTTCCAAAATTCACCATTTGTCGAAAATATTGTTACAAGAGACATGGACGTCAAGAAACCCTTAACTGCAGTGATGCTGGTATTCACAATCTCTCCCGTGGTAATGCTAAGGGGAAATTGATGAAATATCCAATTATAACGCCAAGGAGAAATTGATGAAATATCCAATCTGAAATAATTTCTTTCTTTAGATGAAACTAGACTACCTTGTTGCCAGGTTACCATAGACAATATTGGTGAGCTTGGGTACCCTCTATGTCATAGGGTTTGTTTATGTAACGTAAGTTTTGAACAAAACACACTAAATTTTTTAAAGAGACCATGGTATTGAGCTGGGAGGTCGTAAATGGCCATGGGCAAGCCCCCCATGTTTTGGTAAATTACCAAATTACTATATTCACCCACACCTTTTGGCAAATCACTATGTCTACACCCATAATTGTTTTTAACTATGCAAATTTTCCAACCTGATCAATCACAGTTTCACTCCTAATGTTATTTCTATAGTCCTTATAGCCATTGGCCAATGCCTGCAAAATTGCTCATAGCTCTAGGACGTTGGAAACTAATGGAAGTAGTATAAAACATAGCATATGAATTGTATCAGAGCCTATGCAGTCTATCCAGAGTCAAATACTCGTAAGCTGGAAACCTAACCAGAACACAAAATTTATTTGTATGCAACATATAAAGCATTGCATGGATTATTTCCTATCTATTCTCATTCTACTCATTTCTATTGCGTCCATAGAATATGATGCAAGACTGTCGAGTATTACAAATCCACCACCAGATATAGGTTGGAAGCTGCAGAGGAGTTGACTTGAGCTTAGCAACGTGGCCTATAGATTCAAAAGACAAGTTGGCCAATCATTTTAACTTTTTCTCAACCCCTTGCATGAAAATATGCTAGCCATCAGTACTCACGAGTCTGGTTGACAAAGAAATTCGAGGAATTCCGAGGTAAGTAATGACCTCTCTCTCTTCAAGCATTTAAACGAGGGGGTGTTTATAATAAACCTAATTTATAGCATATAGCAATAATGAATGTGAAGGTCATCATTTCAGGAACAATGAACCAATGGTTCAACTTTGATTGGGCATTTGAATCCTGATGCGACATCTATTAGCAAAGTATCAAGTGTTCTTGAGGGTGATCAATATGGTCAATTAAGGCCTGCTGGACTACATCACTGGAAGGAGTTGCTTGATGGCAGTGGTTTCTTTGTTTGCCTCTCTAGTTTGAAGTCGAACTCTCCACTTACTGTGTCTCTTGGTCCTATGGAGCTGTGTGCACAACTTCTGTGATTGCCTGGAAGTCCATCTTATCAATGGGTTGGCATTTCAGCTTACAGGCCTCTCTCTAAGGACAAAAATAATGTTCTATAAATGGGCATCTTTCTAGATGAACTGTTGCAAAATCCCTCCCTGCCTGCAACTGTTCTATGTATAGACTTTGGTCTCCCTACCATCTAGGTTACTCGAGTGCTAACACTCCCTTGAAAAGTTGGAGCCTTCCTATCTCGCTACTTCCCTCCCTCTTCTACGTTTTGCTATATCTCTCTCGTTTCTATACTTTTAAAATCTCTTGCACGTATTATATTATGGAGAGGGAAGTTCTCCTCGTTCAAGACATATCTAACACTTTAGGTTAGAACCAGGTCCTATTAGAACTCATTAGTGGGGCATAGATACCAAAACAAGTATATTGCATTCCCTATATCCTTATATTATATATGTACAGATGTAAGTCAACATATAAATGCCTTCAAGCACTTTGTTCCTTTTCTTCCAAATGATCATTACTGGTCTAGCTGCCATAATGTAGAACAAATGGTAGTACTAGGCTACCAGCCAAACTTTGTTGATGATTTTGTTTTAAGAATCAGAACAAATGATTTTCAAGTTTGGATTAGTCTTAGAATTTCAATAAATTTATCGTTATAGGGACAAATTATACGATGGGATTCATTGAGAAATTAAATACGGTAATTGAAAATTGCAGTATCGAAATTTAGTTTTCAGAAAGAACAAATTTGTGGAAACTATTCGCTAGGGAAAGGAGTCTGGAAGGCAATTTTACAACCGCAAACCAGGAACTCAGGGGGTTTTCCAATACAGAAAATGCTAACTTCATAAATCAATTTCGTCTAGAAAATGTAAGCATGATCAAATTCCAATGGTGAGAGAAATTCCCTGGAAATATTATTTGTCACTGCTTCAATGAACTTCAAGCAATAACTCTTATCGTGCTTGCAAGTGTAATTTCTGGTATCTCTTCTTTCCTGTAATGTTCTCAACTACTTAGAAAGTCTCATCTCATGTCTCCTGTCTCCAATATCTCGAAAGTATATTTCTATTGCCCATTCTAGATATGGCAGTGAGGCTACAATATCTAGAAGGATATCAGCCTTGAGAAAGTCTCATCTCATGTCTCTTGTCTCCAATATCTCGAAAGTATATTTCTATTGCCCATTCTAGATATGGCAGTGAGGCTGCAATATTGTGAAGGATAGCCATGACTATGTCCCAAATAGGTTACTTGAAACTTTTTTTGCAAAGTAGGATCTAGATTAGGTTATCTATTTACACCCCCAGTAAACATCTTGCAGCCTCTGGTCCATCTTCCAAATGCGTACCTGGTTTAGATTTGTTACTTTTCCAACCTAGAGTCACTAGATTAAATTTTACTTGTTTAGTCATTGACTATTGTCTCCCAAGGAAGAACAACACACTCTTGATTAGTAAAAGTCTACAACGTAATCAATAAGAAATATCTCAGCTAAAAGACCATACCGCAGCAGTGAGCCAACCAAATCAACATCCAACCTCTAATATAATATATGCAGTGAAACTTCCAAAGGGAGCTAAGAAGTTACATTATTTTAGGATGTCTTCAAAGTAACCATTGCCTTTACATACACAATTTAGAGGAAACAAATCATCCAATAATATTTTCTTCTTTTATTATTTGCACTAATCTGATTCTTGGTGATATATGGGATTAATGAAAGTGCAATAACATACTCAAACAAGAGAAAAGGAGTATTGTTTGAGAAAATATAATCCAATCTGCTTGTTTAATTGGTACTGACAAAATCAGCTAAGTGATGCAAGTAATTGTCCTAGGCCAAAAAGCAGGGCCAATGATAACAACATGATTTAGATGTAAAAGAAAGAAAGAATGAGTTTCCCTTCAGAAATCATATATCATGATATATGATTGTGTGAAGTTAACAATGTCCTAAAGAGTAGGTTCCATTTATGTTGATTCAAACAATTCACTTACCCTTTAGAAAAGAATAATCTTCTTGACAAGCTTTAGAAGCCAAAAAGACAATCAGGAGATCATTCCAAGCTTCTCAAGGACTTTTAAAAAATTTCCACAGTTTCTTCAGAGATGAAAGCAGGTAGCAATTCAACCTCAATGCCCTGGATATTCAGAGAGTCCAACAATGAATTCATTCAAATACAGAGCTACATAAACTTGCACAGACAGTATTAATACTTTCAAAATATCACTGAGGTCACTTTGCATTTTAGAATATAGTGGCAACTCACAAACTAGAAAAGTAAAAGATGAAATGAACTTGTTTTCTCTGTCTCCCTCTATTTGTACAATCTAATAATTTTTCAACCACTGATTGCTCTACAAAGGCATTTGAGAGAAGGATTGCAGATACAGGGAAGATGAATAGCGCTGCAATTACCAGGAATCCTATGGAATTGAAGCGAAGGATTCTGATGGTTTCTCTCAAGATCTCCAATGCACTCAGAGAGTTGAAGCGCTGCTCCATGTTTGAGCTCTTAGAGAGTCTGTTGGAAAATAGAATATGGCTCTCTGTTCCATTATCTCCAATGCTATTTTGTATCCCTGATTCTTCTTCCAATTAAGAACTTGGGAGATGTAAAGCATCGAGTTCAATGGTCTCATCACAGCGAGCCATTGCTAGATAATTCTTCAAGCCGTTTCTGCAGTACACATTGGTGGGTTTTCGTTTTTAGGCATTGAAATATAAACCCAGTTGAGATCTTTGGAAAATATGGATTGGGGATGCTATTATAAATACGTACGGATGGGCTGCCGTGTATAGCTATACATTTGCAATTGTGGGCAAAATGGAAATTTTATTTTTCATAGGAATCCAAATGAATTGGGACTTGAAATGTCTGTACCTTGATTTGGAGATCATCCACAGCAGTGTGTCTTTGAAGCCCTTGAAGGTCTGCCTATTTGAGACTAATAATGCCCATTATATCAAGTTCAAACAAGCTGGGCATGCTTGATTGAGGATGCTCATGGACTTGTCGGCATTTGATGGAGGTTCTTGTTGCGTGGGAAATGGACAAAACGTGTTAATGCTATCCAATGACCTTCAGATTTACTAGTTGTGAAAGAAGTCTTTCATGGAGGTCTGTTAAAGCTCGTGTTCACATTCATTGTGTTGGAGATTGATTATTCTAATCCATACTAGGTCTGCTATAAAAATAAAT